>JBBELK010000853.1:0-198465 GCA_037783545.1 Henricia sp. BOLD:AAB3569 | reverse complement strand
TTGGTCAAAGTGTGGTCCAAACGTCGGCAAATTTGGAGGTAGAAAAATGTTCCGACGAACTTCAAATTTTACATGCCCTAAACTCTCTATATTGCGCACTTGTCATAAAAAATTGACAGACTTTCGCCGGGAAATGGCAGAGAAATTTCAAAGTTTAGAAAAAACTGGGTTGAGGCTTCCTGACTGCTCTCACGCAAACCGTGGCTGTCTGTACACACCTCTTTGGGGTACTCCTGAGTTGTGCGCATGCTCAGTCATTCGGACTGTCGTTAACGCACCGCAGTTTGGCTCGACAATTTGGTCAAAGTGTGGTCCAAACGTCGGCAAATTTGGAGGTCGAAAAATGTTCCGACGAACTTCAAATTGTGCATGCCCTAAACTCTCTATATTGCGCACTTGTCATAAAAAATTGACAGACTTTCGCCGGGAAATGGCAGAGAAATTTCAAAGTTTAGAAAAAACTGGGTTGAGGCTTCCTGACTGCTCTCACGCAAACCGTGGCTGTCTGTACACACCTCTTTGGGGTACTCCTGAGTTGTGCGCATGCTCAGTCATTCGGACTGTCGTTAACGCACCGCAGTTTGGCTCGGCAATTTGGTCAAAGTGTGGTCCAAACGTCGGCAAATTTGGAGGTCGAAAAATGTTCCGACGAACTTCAAATTTTGCATGCCCTAAACTCTCTATATTGCGCACTTGTCATAAAAAATTGACAGACTTTCGCCGGGAAATGGCAGAGAAATTTCAAAGTTTAGAAAAAACAGGGTTGAGGCTTCCTGACTGCTCTCACGCAAACCGTGGCTGTCTGTACACACCTCTTTGGGATACTTCTGAGTTGTGCGCATGCTCAGTCATTCGGACTGTCGTTAACGCACCGCAGTTTGGCTCGACAATTTGGTCAAAGTGTGGTCCAAACGTCGGAAAATTTGGAGGTCGAAAAATGTTCCGACGAACTTCAAATTTTGCATGCCCTAAACTCTCTATATTGCGCACTTGTCATACAAAAATTGACAGACTTTCGCCGGGAAATGGCAGAGAAATTTCAAAGTTTAGAAAAAACTGGGTTGAGGCTTCCTGACTGCTCTCACGCAAACCGTGGCTGTCTGTACACACCTCTTTGGGGTACTCCTGAGTTGTGCGCATGCTCAGTCATTCGGACTGTCGTTAACGCACCGCAGTTTGGCTCGGCAATTTGGTCAAAGTGTGGTCCAAACGTCGGCAAATTTGGAGGTCGAAAAATGTTCCGACGAACTTCAAATTTTGCATGCCCTAAACTCTCTATATTGCGCACTTGTCATAAAAAATTGACAGACGTTCGCCGGGAAATGGCAGAGAAATTTCAAAGTTTAGAAAAAAATGGGTTGAGGCTTCCTGACTGCTCTCACGCAAACCGTGGCTGTCTGTACACACCTCTTTGGGGTACTCCTGAGTTGTGCGCATGCTCAGTCATTCGGACTGTCGTTAACGCACCGCAGTTTGGCTCGGCAATTTGGTCAAAGTGTGGTCCAAACGTCGGCAAATTTGGAGGTAGAAAAATGTTCCGACGAACTTCAAATTTTACATGCCCTAAACTCTCTATATTGCGCACTTGTCATAAAAAATTGACAGACTTTCGCCGGGAAATGGCAGAGAAATTTCAAAGTTTAGAAAAAACTGGGTTGAGGCTTCCTGACTGCTCTCACGCAAACCGTGGCTGTCTGTACACACCTCTTTGGGGTACTCCTGAGTTGTGCGCATGCTCAGTCATTCGGACTGTCGTTAACGCACCGCAGTTTGGCTCGACAATTTGGTCAAAGTGTGGTCCAAACGTCGGCAAATTTGGAGGTCGAAAAATGTTCCGACGAACTTCAAATTGTGCATGCCCTAAACTCTCTATATTGCGCACTTGTCATAAAAAATTGACAGACTTTCGCCGGGAAATGGCAGAGAAATTTCAAAGTTTAGAAAAAACTGGGTTGAGGCTTCCTGACTGCTCTCACGCAAACTGTGGCTGTCTGTACACACCTATTTGGGGTACTCCTGAGTTGTGCGCATGCTCAGTCATTCGGACTGTCGTTAACGCACCGCAGTTTGGCTCGGCAATTTGGTCAAAGTGTGGTCCAAACGTCGGCAAATTTGGAGGTCGAAAAATGTTCCGACGAACTTCAAATTTTGCATGCCCTAAACTCTCTATATTGCGCACTTGTCATAAAAAATTGACAGACTTTCGCCGGGAAATGGCAGAGAAATTTCAAAGTTTAGAAAAAACAGGGTTGAGGCTTCCTGACTGCTCTCACGCAAACCGTGGCTGTCTGTACACACCTCTTTGGGAAACTCCTGAGTTGTGCGCATGCTCAGTCATTCGGACTGTCGTTAACGCACCGCAGTTTGGCTCGACAATTTGGTCAAAGTGTGGTCCAAACGTCGGCAAATTTGGAGGTCGAAAAATGTTCCGACGAACTTCAAATTTTGCATGCCCTAAACTCTCTATATTGCGCACTTGTCATACAAAAATTGACAGACTTTCGCCGGGAAATGGCAGAGAAATTTCAAAGTTTAGAAAAAACTGGGTTGAGGCTTCCTGACTGCTCTCACGCAAACCGTGGCTGTCTGTACACACCTCTTTGGGGTACTCCTGAGTTGTGCGCATGCTCAGTCATTCGGACTGTCGTTAACGCACCGCAGTTTGGCTCGGCAATTTGGTCAAAGTGTGGTCCAAACGTCGGCAAATTTGGAGGTAGAAAAATGTTCCGACGAACTTCAAATTTTACATGCCCTAAACTCTCTATATTGCGCACTTGTCATAAAAAATGGACAGACTTTCGCCGGGAAATGGCAGAGAAATTTCAAAGTTTAGAAAAAACTGGGTTGAGGCTTCCTGACTGCTCTCACGCAAACCGTGGCTGTCTGTACACACCTCTTTGGGGTACTCCTGAGTTGTGCGCATGCTCAGTCATTCGGACTGTCGTTAACGCACCGCAGTTTGGCTCGACAATTTGGTCAAAGTGTGGTCCAAACGTCGGCAAATTTGGAGGTCGAAAAATGTTCCGACGAACTTCAAATTGTGCATGCCCTAAACTCTCTATATTGCGCACTTGTCATAAAAAATTGACAGACTTTCGCCGGGAAATGGCAGAGAAATTTCAAAGTTTAGAAAAAACTGGGTTGAGGCTTCCTGACTGCTCTCACGCAAACTGTGGCTGTCTGTACACACCTATTTGGGGTACTCCTGAGTTGTGCGCATGCTCAGTCATTCGGACTGTCGTTAACGCACCGCAGTTTGGCTCGGCAATTTGGTCAAAGTGTGGTCCAAACGTCGGCAAATTTGGAGGTCGAAAAATGTTCCGACGAACTTCAAATTTTGCATGCCCTAAACTCTCTATATTGCGCACTTGTCATAAAAAATTGACAGACTTTCGCCGGGAAATGGCAGAGAAATTTCAAAGTTTAGAAAAAACAGGGTTGAGGCTTCCTGACTGCTCTCACGCAAACCGTGGCTGTCTGTACACACCTCTTTGGGATACTCCTGAGTTGTGCGCATGCTCAGTCATTCGGACTGTCGTTAACGCACCGCAGTTTGGCTCGACAATTTGGTCAAAGTGTGGTCCAAACGTCGGCAAATTTGGAGGTCGAAAAATGTTCCGACGAACTTCAAATTTTGCATGCCCTAAACTCTCTATATTGCGCACTTGTCATACAAAAATTGACAGACTTTCGCCGGGAAATGGCAGAGAAATTTCAAAGTTTAGAAAAAACTGGGTTGAGGCTTCCTGACTGCTCTCACGCAAACCGTGGCTGTCTGTACACACCTCTTTGGGGTACTCCTGAGTTGTGCGCATGCTCAGTCATTCGGACTGTCGTTAACGCACCGCAGTTTGGCTCGACAATTTGGTCAAAGTGTGGTCCAAACGTCGGCAAATTTGGAGGTCGAAAAATGTTCCGACGAACTTCAAATTGTGCATGCCCTAAACTCTCTATATTGCGCACTTGTCATAAAAAATTGACAGACGTTCGCCGGGAAATGGCAGAGAAATTTCAAAGTTTAGAAAAAAATGGGTTGAGGCTTCCTGACTGCTCTCACGCAAACCGTGGCTGTCTGTACACACCTCTTTGGGGTACTCCTGAGTTGTGCGCATGCTCAGTCATTCGGACTGTCGTTAACGCACCGCAGTTTGGCTCGGCAATTTGGTCAAAGTGTGGTCCAAACGTCGGCAAATTTGGAGGTAGAAAAATGTTCCGACGAACTTCAAATTTTACATGCCCTAAACTCTCTATATTGCGCACTTGTCATAAAAAATTGACAGACTTTCGCCGGGAAATGGCAGAGAAATTTCAAAGTTTAGAAAAAACTGGGTTGAGGCTTCCTGACTGCTCTCACGCAAACCGTGGCTGTCTGTACACACCTCTTTGGGGTACTCCTGAGTTGTGCGCATGCTCAGTCATTCGGACTGTCGTTAACGCACCGCAGTTTGGCTCGACAATTTGGTCAAAGTGTGGTCCAAACGTCGGCAAATTTGGAGGTCGAAAAATGTTCCGACGAACTTCAAATTTTGCATGCCCTAAACTCTCTATATTGCGCACTTGTCATAAAAAATTGACAGACTTTCGCCGGGAAATGGCAGAGAAATTTCAAAGTTTAGAAAAAACTGGGTTGAGGCTTCCTGACTGCTCTCACGCAAACCGTGGCTGTCTGTACACACCTCTTTGGGGTACTCCTGAGTTGTGCGCATGCTCAGTCATTCGGACTGTCGTTAACGCACCGCAGTTTGGCTCGGCAATTTGGTCAAAGTGTGGTCCAAACGTGGGCAAATTTGGAGGTCGAAAAATGTTCCGACGAACTTCAAATTTTGCATGCCCTAAACTCTCTATATTGCGCACTTGTCATAAAAAATTGACAGACTTTCGCCGGGAAATGGCAGAGAAATTTCAAAGTTTAGAAAAAACTGGGTTGAGGCTTCCTGACTGCTCTCACGCAAACCGTGGCTGTCTGTACACACCTCTTTGGGGTACTCCTGAGTTGTGCGCATGCTCAGTCATTCGGACTGTCGTTAACGCACCGCAGTTTGGCTCGGCAATTTGGTCAAAGTGTGGTCCAAACGTGGGCAAATTTGGAGGTCGAAAAATGTTCCGACGAACTTCAAATTTTGCATGCCCTAAACTCTCTATATTGCGCACTTGTCATAAAAAATTGACAGACTTTCGCCGGGAAATGGCAGAGAAATTTCAAAGTTTAGAAAAAACTGGGTTGAGGCTTCCTGACTGCTCTCACGCAAACCGTGGCTGTCTGTACACACCTCTTTGGGGTACTCCTGAGTTGTGCGCATGCTCAGTCATTCGGACTGTCGTTAACGCACCGCAGTTTGGCTCGGCAATTTGGTCAAAGTGTGGTCCAAACGTCGGCAAATTTGGAGGTCGAAAAATGTTCCGACGAACTTCAAATTTTGCATGCCCTAAACTCTCTATATTGCGCACTTGTCATAAAAAATTGACAGACTTTCGCCGGGAAATGGCAGAGAAATTTCAAAGTTTAGAAAAAACTGGGTTGAGGCTTCCTGACTGCTCTCACGCAAACCGTGGCTGTCTGTACACACCTCTTTGGGGTACTCCTGAGTTGTGCGCATGCTCAGTCATTCGGACTGTCGTTAACGCACCGCAGTTTGGCTCGGCAATTTGGTCAAAGTGTGGTCCAAACGTCGGCAAATTTGGAGGTCGAAAAATGTTCCGACGAACTTCAAATTTTGCATGCCCTAAACTCTCTATATTGCGCACTTGTCATAAAAAATTGACAGACTTTCGCCGGGAAATGGCAGAGAAATTTCAAAGTTTAGAAAAAACTGGGTCGAGGATTCCTGACTGCTCTCACGCAAACCGTGGCTGTCTGTACACAACTCTTTGGGGTACTCCTGAGTTGTTCGCATGCTCAGTCATTCGGACTGTCGTTAACGCACCGCAGTTTGGCTCGACAATTTGGTCAAAGTGTGGTCCAAACGTCGGCAAATTTGGAGGTCGAAAAATGTTCCGACGAACTTCAAATTTTGCATGCCCTAAACTCTCTATATTGCGCACTTGTCATAACAAATTGACAGACTTTCGCCGGGAAATGGCAGAGAAATTTCAAAGTTTAGAAAAAAACTGGGTTGAGGCTTCCTGACTGCTCTCACGCAAACCGTGGCTGTCTGTACACACCTCTTTGGGCTACTCCTGAGTTGTGCGCATGCTCAGTCATTCGGACTGTCGTTAACGCACCGCAGTTTGGCTCGGCAATTTGGTCAAAGTGTGGTCCAAACGTGGGCAAATTTGGAGGTCGAAAAATGTTCCGACGAACTTCAAATTTTGCATGCCCTAAACTCTCTATATTGCGCACTTGTCATAAAAAATTGACAGACTTTCGCCGGGAAATGGCAGAGAAATTTCAAAGTTTAGAAAAAACTGGGTTGAGGCTTCCTGACTGCTCTCACGCAAACCGTGGCTGTCTGTACACACCTCTTTGGGGTACTCCTGAGTTGTGCGCATGCTCAGTCATTCGGACTGTCGTTAACGCACCGCAGTTTGGCTCGGCAATTTGGTCAAAGTGTGGTCCAAACGTGGGCAAATTTGGAGGTCGAAAAATGTTCCGACGAACTTCAAATTTTGCATGCCCTAAACTCTCTATATTGCGCACTTGTCATAAAAAATTGACAGACTTTCGCCGGGAAATGGCAGAGAAATTTCAAAGTTTAGAAAAAACTGGGTTGAGGCTTCCTGACTGCTCTCACGCAAACCGTGGCTGTCTGTACACACCTCTTTGGGGTACTCCTGAGTTGTGCGCATGCTCAGTCATTCGGACTGTCGTTAACGCACCGCAGTTTGGCTCGGCAATTTGGTCAAAGTGTGGTCCAAACGTGGGCAAATTTGGAGGTCGAAAAATGTTCCGACGAACTTCAAATTTTGCATGCCCTAAACTCTCTATATTGCGCACTTGTCATAAAAAATTGACAGACTTTCGCCGGGAAATGGCAGAGAAATTTCAAAGTTTAGAAAAAACTGGGTTGAGGCTTCCTGACTGCTCTCACGCAAACCGTGGCTGTATGTACACACCTCTTTGGGGTACTCCTGAGTTGTGCGCATGCTCAGTCATTCGGACTGTCGTTAACGCACCGCAGTTTGGCTCGGCAATTTGGTCAAAGTGTGGTCCAAACGTGGGCAAATTTGGAGGTCGAAAAATGTTCCGACGAACTTCAAATTTTGCATGCCCTAAACTCTCTATATTGCGCACTTGTCATAAAAAATTGACAGACTTTCGCCGGGAAATGGCAGAGAAATTTCAAAGTTTAGAAAAAACTGGGTTGAGGCTTCCTGACTGCTCTCACGCAAACCGTGGCTGTCTGTACACACCTCTTTGGGGTACTCCTGAGTTGTGCGCATGCTCAGTCATTCGGACTGTCGTTAACGCACCGCAGTTTGGCTCGGCAATTTGGTCAAAGTGTGGTCCAAACGTCGGCAAATTTGGAGGTCGAAAAATGTTCCGACGAACTTCAAATTTTGCATGCCCTAAACTCTCTATATTGCGCACTTGTCATAAAAAATTGACAGACTTTCGCCGGGAAATGGCAGAGAAATTTCAAAGTTTAGAAAAAACTGGGTTGAGGCTTCCTGACTGCTCTCACGCAAACCGTGGCTGTCTGTACACACCTCTTTGGGGTACTCCTGAGTTGTGCGCATGCTCAGTCATTCGGACTGTCGTTAACGCACCGCAGTTTGGCTCGGCAATTTGGTCAAAGTGTGGTCCAAACGTCGGCAAATTTGGAGGTCGAAAAATGTTCCGACGAACTTCAAATTTTGCATGCCCTAAACTCTCTATATTGCGCACTTGTCATAAAAAATTGACAGACTTTCGCCGGGAAATGGCAGAGAAATTTCAAAGTTTAGAAAAAACTGGGTCGAGGATTCCTGACTGCTCTCACGCAAACCGTGGCTGTCTGTACACAACTCTTTGGGGTACTCCTGAGTTGTGCGCATGCTCAGTCATTCGGACTGTCGTTAACGCACCGCAGTTTGGCTCGGCAATTTGGTCAAAGTGTGGTCCAAACGTCGGCAAATTTGGAGGTCGAAAAATGTTCCGACGAACTTCAAATTTTGCATGCCCTAAACTCTCTATATTGCGCACTTGTCATAAAAAATTGACAGACTTTCGCCGGGAAATGGCAGAGAAATTTCAAAGTTTAGAAATAACTGGGTTGAGGCTTCCTGACTGCTCTCACGCAAACCGTGGCTGTCTGTAAACACCTCTTTGGGGTACTCCTGAGTTGTGCGCATGCTCAGTCATTCGGACTGTCGTTAACGCACCGCAGTTTGGCTCGGCAATTTGGTCAAAGTGTGGTCCAAACGTCGGCAAATTTGGAGGTCGAAAAATGTTCCGACGAACTTCAAATTTTGCATGCCCTAAACTCTCTATATTGCGCACTTGTCATAAAAAATTGACAGACTTTCGCCGGGAAATGGCAGAGAAATTTCAAAGTTTAGAAAAAACTGGGTTGAGGCTTCCTGACTGCTCTCACGCAAACCGTGGCTGTCTGTACACACCTCTTTGGGGTACTCCTGAGTTGTGCGCATGCTCAGTCATTCGGACTGTCGTTAACGCACCGCAGTTTGGCTCGGCAATTTGGTCAAAGTGTGGTCCAAACGTCGGCAAATTTGGAGGTCGAAAAATGTTCCGACGAACTTCAAATTTTGCATGCCCTAAACTCTCTATATTGCGCACTTGTCATAAAAAATTGACAGACTTTCGCCGGGAAATGGCAGAGAAATTTCAAAGTTTAGAAAATACTGGTTGAGGCTTCCTGACTGCTCTCACGCAAACCGTGGCTGTCTGTACACACCTCTTTGGGGTACTCCTGAGTTGTGCGCATCCTCAGTCATTCGGACTGTCGTTAACGCACCGCAGTTTGGCTCGGCAATTTGGTCAAAGTGTGGTCCAAACGTCGGCAAATTTGGAGGTCGGAAAATGTTCCGACGAACTTCAAATTTTGCATGCCCTAAACTCTCTATATTGCGCACTTGTCATAACAAATTGACAGACTTTCGCCGGGAAATGGCAGAGAAATTTCAAAGTTTAGAAAAAACTGGGTTGAGGCTTCCTGACTGCTCTCACGCAAACCGTGGCTGTCTGTACACACCTCTTTGGGGTACTCCTGAGTTGTGCGCATGCTCAGTCATTCGGACTGTCGTTAACGCACCGCAGTTTGGCTCGGCAATTTGGTCAAAGTGTGGTCCAAACGTCGGCAAATTTGGAGGTCGGAAAATGTTCCGACGAACTTCAAATTTTGCATGCCCTAAACTCTCTATATTGCGCACTTGTCATACAAAAATTGACAGACTTTCGCCGGGAAATGGCAGAGAAATTTCAAAGTTTAGAAAAAACTGGGTTGAGGCTTCCTGACTGCTCTCACGCAAACCGTGGCTGTCTGTACACACCTCTTTGGGGTACTCCTGAGTTGTGCGCATGTTCAGTCATTCGGACTGTCGTTAACGCACCGCAGTTTGGCTCGGCAATTTGGTCAAAGTGTGGTCCAAACGTCGGCAAATTTGGAGGTCGAAAAATGTTCCGACGAACTTCAAATTTTGCATGCCCTAAACTCTCTATATTGCGCACTTGTCATAACAAATTGACAGACTTTCGCCGGGAAATGGCAGAGAAATTTCAACGTTTAGAAAAAAACTGGGTTGAGGCTTCCTGACTGCTCTCACGCAAACCGTGGCTGTCTGTACACACCTCTTTGGGGTACTCCTGAGTTGTGCGCATGCTCAGTCATTCGGACTGTCGTTAACGCACCGCAGTTTGGCTCGGCAATTTGGTCAAAGTGTGGTCCAAACGTCGGCAAATTTGGAGGTCGAAAAATGTTCCGACGAACTTCAAATTTTGCATGCCCTAAACGCTCTATATTGCGCACTTGTCATACAAAAATTGACAGACTTTCGCCGGGAAATGGCAGAGAAATTTCAAAGTTTAGAAAAAACTGGGTTGAGGCTTCCTGACTGCTCTCACGCAAACCGTGGCTGTCTGTACACACCTCTTTGGGGTACTCCTGAGTTGTGCGCATGCTCAGTCATTCGGACTGTCGTTAACGCACCGCAGTTTGGCTCGGCAATTTGGTCAAAGTGTGGTCCAAACGTCGGCAAATTTGGAGGTCGAAAAATGTTCCGACGAACTTCAAATTTTGCATGCCCTAAACTCTCTATATTGCGCACTTGTCATAAAAAATTGACAGACTTTCGCCGGGAAATGGCAGAGAAATTTCAAAGTTTAGAAAAAACTGGGTTGAGGCTTCCTGACTGCTCTCACGCAAACCGTGGCTGTCTGTACACACCTCTTTGGGGTACTCCTGAGTTGTGCGCATGCTCAGTCATTCGGATTGTCGTTAACGCACCGCAGTTTGGCTCGGCAATTTGGTCAAAGTGTGGTCCAAACGTCGGCAAATTTGGAGGTCGAAAAATGTTCCGACGAACTTCAAATTTTGCATGCCCTAAACTCTCTATATTGCGCACTTGTCATACAAAAATTGACAGACTTTCGCCGGGAAATGGCAGAGAAATTTCAAAGTTTAGAAAAAACTGGGTTGAGGCTTTCTGACTGCTCTCACGCAAACCGTGGCTGTCTGTACACACCTCTTTGGGGTACTCCTGAGTTGTGCGCATGCTCAGTCATTCGGACTGTCGTTAACGCACCGCAGTTTGGCTCGGCAATTTGGTCAAAGTGTGGTCCAAACGTCGGCAAATTTGGAGGTCGAAAAATGTTCCGACGAACTTCAAATTTTGCATGCCCTAAACTCTCTATATTGCGCACTTGTCATAAAAAAATTGACAGACTTTCGCCGGGAAATGGCAGAGAAATTTCAAAGTTTAGAAAAAAAATGGGTTGAGGCTTCCTGACTGCTCTCACGCAAACCGTGGCTGTCTGTACACACCTCTTTGGGGTACTCCTGAGTTGTGCGCATGCTCAGTCATTCGGACTGTCGTTAACGCACCGCAGTTTGGCTCGGCAATTTGGTCAAAGTGTGGTCCAAACGTCGGCAAATTTGGAGGTCGAAAAATGTTCCGACGAACTTCAAATTTTGCATGCCCTAAACTCTCTATATTGCGCACTTGTCATAAAAAATTGACAGACTTTCGCCGGGAAATGGCAGAGAAATTTCAAAGTTTAGAAAATACTGGTTGAGGCTTCCTGACTGCTCTCACGCAAACCGTGGCTGTCTGTACACACCTCTTTGGGGTACTCCTGAGTTGTGCGCATGCTCAGTCATTCGGACTGTCGTTAACGCACCGCAGTTTGGCTCGGCAATTTGGTCAAAGTGTGGTCCAAACGTCGGCAAATTTGGAGGTCGAAAAATGTTCCGACGAACTTCAAATTTTGCATGCCCTAAACTCTCTATATTGCGCACTTGTCATAAAAAATTGACAGACTTTCGCCGGGAAATGGCAGAGAAATTTCAAAGTTTAGAAAAAAATGGGTTGAGGCTTCCTGACTGCTCTCACGCAAACCGTGGCTGTCTGTACACACCTCTTTGGGGTACTCCTGAGTTGTGCGCATGCTCAGTCATTCGGATTGTCGTTAACGCACCGCAGTTTGGCTCGGCAATTTGGTCAAAGTGTGGTCCAAACGTCGGCAAATTTGGAGGTCGAAAAATGTTCCGACGAACTTCAAATTTTGCATGCCCTAAACTCTCTATATTGCGCACTTGTCATAAAAAAATTGACAGACTTTCGCCGGGAAATGGCAGAGAAATTTCAAAGTTTAGAAAAAACTGGGTTGAGGCTTTCTGACTGCTCTCACGCAAACCGTGGCTGTCTGTACACACCTCTTTGGGGTACTCCTGAGTTGTGCGCATGCTCAGTCATTCGGACTGTCGTTAACGCACCGCAGTTTGGCTCGGCAATTTGGTCAAAGTGTGGTCCAAACGTCGGCAAATTTGGAGGTCGAAAAATGTTCCGACGAACTTCAAATTTTGCATGCCCTAAACTCTCTATATTGCGCACTTGTCATAAAAAAATTGACAGACTTTCGCCGGGAAATGGCAGAGAAATTTCAAAGTTTAGAAAAAAATGGGTTGAGGCTTCCTGACTGCTCTCACGCAAACCGTGGCTGTCTGTACACACCTCTTTGGGGTACTCCTGAGTTGTGCGCATGCTCAGTCATTCGGACTGTCGTTAACGCACCGCAGTTTGGCTCGGCAATTTGGTCAAAGTGTGGTCCAAACGTCGGCAAATTTGGAGGTCGAAAAATGTTCCGACGAACTTCAAATTTTGCATGCCCTAAACTCTCTATATTGCGCACTTGTCATAAAAAATTGACAGACTTTCGCCGGGAAATGGCAGAGAAATTTCAAAGTTTAGAAAAAACTGGGTTGAGGCTTCCTGACTGCTCTCACGCAAACCGTGGCTGTCTGTACACACCTCTTTGGGGTACTCCTGAGTTGTGCGCATGCTCAGTCATTCGGACTGTCGTTAACGCACCGCAGTTTGGCTCGGCAATTTGGTCAAAGTGTGGTCCAAACGTCGGCAAATTTGGAGGTCGAAAAATGTTCCGACGAACTTCAAATTTTGCATGCCCTAAACTCTCTATATTGCGCACTTGTCATAAAAAATTAACAGACTTTCGCCGGGAAATGGCAGAGAAATTTCAAAGTTTAGAAAAAACTGGGTTGAGGCTTCCTGACTGCTCTCACGCAAACCGTTGCTGTCTGTACACACCTCTTTGGGGTACTCCTGAGTTGTGCGCATGCTCAGTCATTCGGACTGTCGTTAACGCACCGCAGTTTGGCTCGGCAATTTGGTCAAAGTGTGGTCCAAACGTCGGCAAATTTGGAGGTCGAAAAATGTTCCGACGAACTTCAAATTTTGCATGCCCTAAACTCTCTATATTGCGCACCTGTCATAAAAAATTGGCAGACTTTCGCCGGGAAATGGCAGAGAAATTTCAAAGTTTAGAAAAAACTGGGTTGAGGCTTCCTGACTGCTCTCACGCAAACCGTGGCTGTCTGTACACACCTCTTTGGGGTACTCCTGAGTTGTGCGCATGCTCAGTCATTCGGACTGTCGTTAACGCACCGCAGTTTGGCTCGGCAATTTGGTCAAAGTGTGGTCCAAACGTCGGCAAATTTGGAGGTCGAAAAATGTTCCGACGAACTTCAAATTTTGCATGCCCTAAACTCTCTATATTGCGCACTTGTCATAAAAAATTGACAGACTTTCGGCGGGAAATGGCAGAGAAATTTCAAAGTTTAGAAAAAAATGGGTTGAGGCTTCCTGACTGCTCTCACGCAAACCGTGGCTGTCTGTACACACCTCTTTGGGGTACTCCTGAGTTGTGCGCATGCTCAGTCATTCGGACTGTCGTTAACGCACCGCAGTTTGGCTCGGCAATTTGGTCAAAGTGTGGTCCAAACGTCGGCAAATTTGGAGGTCGAAAAATGTTCCGACGAACTTCAAATTTTGCATGCCCTAAACTCTCTATATTGCGCACTTGTCATACAAAATTGACAGACTTTCGCCGGGAAATGGCAGAGAAATTTCAAAGTTTAGAAAAAACTGGGTTGAGGCTTCCTGACTGCTCTCACGCAAACCGTGGCTGTCTGTACACACCTTTTTGGGGTACTCCTGAGTTGTGCGCATGCTCAGTCATTCGGACTGTCGTTAACGCACCGCAGTTTGGCTCGGCAATTTGGTCAAAGTGTGGTCCAAACGTCGGCAAATTTGGAGGTCGAAAAATGTTCCGACGAACTTCAAATTTTGCATGCCCTAAACTCTCTATATTGCGCACTTGTCATAAAAAATTGACAGACTTTCGCCGGGAAATGGCAGAGAAATTTCAAAGTTTAGAAAAAACTGGGTTGAGGCTTCCTGACTGCTCTCACGCAAACCGTGGCTGTCTGTACACACCTCTATGGGGTACTCCTGAGTTGTGCGCATGCTCAGTCATTCGGACTGTCGTTAACGCACCGCAGTTTGGCTCGGCAATTTGGTCAAAGTGTGGTCCAAACGTCGGCAAATTTGGAGGTCGAAAAATGTTCCGACGAACTTCAAATTTTGCATGCCCTAAACTCTCTATATTGCGCACTTGTCATAAAAAATTGACCGACTTTCGCCGGGAAATGGCAGAGAAATTTCAAAGTTTAGAAAAACTGGGTTGAGGCTTCCTGACTGCTCTCAGCGCAAACCGTGGCTGTCTGTACACACCTCTTTGGGGTACTCCTGAGTTGTGCGCATGCTCAGTCATTCGGACTGTCGTTAACGCACCGCAGTTTGGCTCGGCAATTTGGTCAAAGTGTGGTCCAAACGTCGGCAAATTTGGAGGTCGAAAAATGTTCCGAAGAACTTCAAATTTTGCATGCCCTAAACTCTCTATATTGCGCACTTGTCATAAAAAATTGACAGACTTTCGCCGGGAAATGGCAGAGAAATTTCAAAAGTTTAGAAAAAACTGGGTTGAGGCTTCCTGACTGCTCTCACGCAAACCGTGGCTGTCTGTACACACCTCTTTGGGGTACTCCTGAGTTGTGCGCATGCTCAGTCATTCGGACTGTTGTTAACGCACCGCAGTTTGGCTCGGCAATTTGGTCAAAGTGTGGTCCAAACGTCGGCAAATTTGGAGGTCGAAAAATGTTCCGACGAACTTCAAATTTTGCATGCCCTAAACTCTCTATATTGCGCACATTGTCATAAAAAATTGACAGACTTCGCCGGGAAATGGCAGAGAAATTTCAAAGTTTAGAAAAAACTGGTTGAGGCTTCCTGACTGCTCTCACGGCAAACCGTGGCTGTCTGTACACACCTTTTTGGGGTACTCCTGAGTTGTGCGCATGCTCAGTCATTCGGACTGTCGTTAACGCACCGCAGTTTGGCTCGGCAATTTGGTCAAAGTGTGGTCCAAACGTCGGCAAATTTGGAGGTCGAAAAATGTTCCGACGAACTTCAAATTTTGCATGCCCTAAACTCTCTATATTGCGCACTTGTCATAAAAATTTGACAGACTTTCGCCGGGAAATGGCAGAGAAATTTCAAAGTTTAGAAAAAACTGGGTTGAGGCTTCCTGACTGCTCTCACGCAAACCGTGGCTGTCTGTACCACACCTCTTTGGGGTACTCCTGAGTTGTGCGCATGCTCAGTCATTCGGACTGTCGTTAACGCACCGCAGTTTGGCTCGGCAATTTGGTCAAAGTGTGGTCCAAACGTCGGCAAATTTGGAGGTCGAAAATGTTCCGACGAACTTCAAATTTTGCATGCCCTAAACTCTCTATATTGCGCACTTTGTCATAAAAAATTGACAGACTTCGCCGGGAAATGGCAGAGAAATTTCAAAGTTTAGAAAAAACTGGGTTGAGGCTTCCTGACTGCTCTCACGCAAACCGTGGCTGTCTGTACACACCTCTTTGGGGTACTCCTGAGTTGTGCGCATGCTCAGTCATTCGGACTGTCGTTAACGCACCGCAGTTTGGCTCGGCAATTTGGTCAAAGTGTGGTCCAAACGTCGGCAAATTTGGAGGTCGAAAAATGTTCCGACGAACTTCAAATTTTGCATGCCCTAAACTCTCTATATTGCGCACTTGTCATAAAAAATTGACAGACTTTCGCCGGGAAATGGCAGATAAATTTCAAAGTTTAGAAAAAACTGGGTTGAGGCTTCCTGACTGCTCTCACGCAAACCGTGGCTGTCTGTACACACCTCTTTGGGGTACTCCTGAGTTGTGCGCATGCTCAGTCATTCGGACTGTCGTTAACGCACCGCAGTTTGGCTCGGCAATTTGATCAAAGTGTGGTCCAAACGTCGGCAAATTTGGAGGTCGAAAAATGTTCCGACGAACTTCAAATTTTGCATGCCCTAAACTCTCTATATTGCGCACTTGTCATAAAAAATTGACAGACTTTCGCCGGGAAATGGCAGAGAAATTTCAAAGTTTAGAAAAAACTGGGTTGAGGCTTCCTGACTGCTCTCACGCAAACCGTGGCTGTCTGTACACACCTCTTTGGGGTACTCCTGAGTTGTGCGCATGCTCAGTCATTCGGACTGTCGTTAACGCACCGCAGTTTGGCTCGGCAATTTGGTCAAAGTGTGGTCCAAACGTCGGCAAATTTGGAGGTCGAAAAATGTTCCGACGAACTTCAAATTTTGCATGCCCTAAACTCTCTATATTGCGCACTTGTCATACAAAATTGACAGACTTTCGCCGGGAAATGGCAGAGAAATTTCAAAGTTTAGAAAAAACTGGGTTGAGGCTTCCTGACTGCTCTCACGCAAACCGTGGCTGTCTGTACACACCTCTTTGGGGTACTCCTGAGTTGTGCGCATGCTCAGTCATTCGGACTGTCGTTAACGCACCGCAGTTTGGCTCGGCAATTTGGTCAAAGTGTGGTCCAAACGTCGGCAAATTTGGAGGTCGAAAAATGTTCCGACGAACTTCAAATTTTGCATGCCCTAAACTCTCTATATTGCGCACTTGTCATAAAAAAATTGACAGACTTTCGCCGGGAAATGGCAGAGAAATTTCAAAGTTTAGAAAAAACTGGGTTGAGGCTTCCTGACTGCTCTCACGCAAACCGTGGCTGTCTGTACACACCTCTTTGGGGTACTCCTGAGTTGTGCGCATGCTCAGTCATTCGGACTGTCGTTAACGCACCGCAGTTTGGCTCGGCAATTTGGTCAAAGTGTGGTCCAAACGTCGGCAAATTTGGAGGTCGAAAAATGTTCCGACGAACTTCAAATTTTGCATGCCCTAAACTCTCTATATTGCGCACTTGTCATAAAAAATTGACAGACTTTCGCCGGGAAATGGCAGAGAAATTTCAAAGTTTAGAAAAAACTGGGTTGAGGCTTCCTGACTGCTCTCACGCAAACCGTGGCTGTCTGTACACACCTCTTTGGGGTACTCCTGAGTTGTGCGCATGCTCAGTCATTCGGACTGTCGTTAACGCACCGCAGTTTGGCTCGGCAATTTGGTCAAAGTGTGGTCCAAACGTCGGCAAATTTGGAGGTCGAAAAATGTTCCGACGAACTTCAAATTTTGCATGCCCTAAACTCTCTATATTGCGCACTTGTCATAAAAAATTGACAGACTTTCGCCGGGAAATGGCAGAGAAATTTCAAAGTTTAGAAAAAACTGGGTTGAGGCTTCCTGACTGCTCTCACGCAAACCGTGGCTGTCTGTACACACCTCTTTGGGGTACTCCTGAGTTGTGCGCATGCTCAGTCATTCGGACTGTCGTTAACGCACCGCAGTTTGGCTCGGCAATTTGGTCAAAGTGTGGTCCAAACGTCGGCAAATTTGGAGGTCGAAAAATGTTCCGACGAACTTCAAATTTTGCATGCCCTAAACTCTCTATATTGCGCACTTGTCATAAAAAATTGACAGACTTTCGCCGGGAAATGGCAGAGAAATTTCAAAGTTTAGAAAAAACTGGGTTGAGGCTTCCTGACTGCTCTCACGCAAACCGTGGCTGTCTGTACACACCTCTTTGGGGTACTCCTGAGTTGTGCGCATGCTCAGTCATTCGGACTGTCGTTAACGCACCGCAGTTTGGCTCGGCAATTTGGTCAAAGTGTGGTCCAAACGTCGGCAAATTTGGAGGTCGAAAAATGTTCCGACGAACTTCAAATTTTGCATGCCCTAAACTCTCTATATTGCGCACTTGTCATAAAAAATTGACAGACTTTCGCCGGGAAATGGCAGAGAAATTTCAAAGTTTAGAAAAAACTGGGTTGAGGCTTCCTGACTGCTCTCACGCAAACCGTGGCTGTCTGTACACACCTCTTTGGGGTACTCCTGAGTTGTGCGCATGCTCAGTCATTCGGACTGTCGTTAACGCACCGCAGTTTGGCTCGGCAATTTGGTCAAAGTGTGGTCCAAACGTCGGCAAATTTGGAGGTCGAAAAATGTTCCGACGAACTTCAAATTTTGCATGCCCTAAACTCTCTATATTGCGCACGTTGTCATAAAAAATTGACAGACTTTCGCCGGGAAATGGCAGAGAAATTTCAAAGTTTAGAAAAAACTGGGTTGAGGCTTCCTGACTGCTCTCACGCAAACCGTGGCTGTCTGTACACACCTCTTTGGGGTACTCCTGAGTTGTGCGCATGCTCAGTCATTCGGACTGTCGTTAACGCACCGCAGTTTGGCTCGGCAATTTGGTCAAAGTGTGGTCCAAACGTCGGCAAATTTGGAGGTCGAAAAATGTTCCGACGAACTTCAAATTTTGCATGCCCTAAACTCTCTATATTGCGCACTTGTCATAAAAAATTGACAGACTTTCGCCGGGAAATGGCAGAGAAATTTCAAAGTTTAGAAAAAACTGGGTTGAGGCTTCCTGACTGCTCTCACGCAAACCGTGGCTGTCTGTACACACCTCTTTGGGGTACTCCTGAGTTGTGCGCATGCTCAGTCATTCGGACTGTCGTTAACGCACCGCAGTTTGGCTCGGCAATTTGGTCAAAGTGTGGTCCAAACGTCGGCAAATTTGGAGGTCGAAAAATGTTCCGACGAACTTCAAATTTTGCATGCCCTAAACTCTCTATATTGCGCACTTGTCATAAAAAATTGACAGACTTTCGCCGGGAAATGGCAGAGAAATTTCAAAGTTTAGAAAAAACTGGGTTGAGGCTTCCTGACTGCTCTCACGCAAACCGTGGCTGTCTGTACACACCTCTTTGGGGTACTCCTGAGTTGTGCGCATGCTCAGTCATTCGGACTGTCGTTAACGCACCGCAGTTTGGCTCGGCAATTTGGTCAAAGTGTGGTCCAAACGTCGGCAAATTTGGAGGTCGAAAAATGTTCCGACGAACTTCAAATTTTGCATGCCCTAAACTCTCTATATTGCGCACTTGTCATAAAAAATTGACAGACTTTCGCCGGGAAATGGCAGAGAAATTTCAAAGTTTAGAAAAAACTGGGTTGAGGCTTCCTGACTGCTCTCACGCAAACCGTGGCTGTCTGTACACACCTCTTTGGGGTACTCCTGAGTTGTGCGCATGCTCAGTCATTCGGACTGTCGTTAACGCACCGCAGTTTGGCTCGGCAATTTGGTCAAAGTGTGGTCCAAACGTCGGCAAATTTGGAGGTCGAAAAATGTTCCGACGAACTTCAAATTTTGCATGCCCTAAACTCTCTATATTGCGCACTTGTCATAAAAAATTGACAGACTTTCGCCGGGAAATGGCAGAGAAATTTCAAAGTTTAGAAAAAACTGGGTTGAGGCTTCCTGACTGCTCTCACGCAAACCGTGGCTGTCTGTACACACCTCTTTGGGGTACTCCTGAGTTGTGCGCATGCTCAGTCATTCGGACTGTCGTTAACGCACCGCAGTTTGGCTCGGCAATTTGGTCAAAGTGTGGTCCAAACGTCGGCAAATTTGGAGGTCGAAAAATGTTCCGACGAACTTCAAATTTTGCATGCCCTAAACTCTCTATATTGCGCACTTGTCATAAAAAATTGACAGACTTTCGCCGGGAAATGGCAGAGAAATTTCAAAGTTTAGAAAAAACTGGGTTGAGGCTTCCTGACTGCTCTCACGCAAACCGTGGCTGTCTGTACACACCTCTTTGGGGTACTCCTGAGTTGTGCGCATGCTCAGTCATTCGGACTGTCGTTAACGCACCGCAGTTTGGCTCGGCAATTTGGTCAAAGTGTGGTCCAAACGTCGGCAAATTTGGAGGTCGAAAAATGTTCCGACGAACTTCAAATTTTGCATGCCCTAAACTCTCTATATTGCGCACTTGTCATAAAAAATTGACAGACTTTCGCCGGGAAATGGCAGAGAAATTTCAAAGTTTAGAAAAAACTGGGTTGAGGCTTCCTGACTGCTCTCACGCAAACCGTGGCTGTCTGTACACACCTCTTTGGGGTACTCCTGAGTTGTGCGCATGCTCAGTCATTCGGACTGTCGTTAACGCACCGCAGTTTGGCTCGGCAATTTGGTCAAAGTGTGGTCCAAACGTCGGCAAATTTGGAGGTCGAAAAATGTTCCGACGAACTTCAAATTTTGCATGCCCTAAACTCTCTATATTGCGCACTTGTCATAAAAAATTGACAGACTTTCGCCGGGAAATGGCAGAGAAATTTCAAAGTTTAGAAAAAACTGGGTTGAGGCTTCCTGACTGCTCTCACGCAAACCGTGGCTGTCTGTACACACCTCTTTGGGGTACTCCTGAGTTGTGCGCATGCTCAGTCATTCGGACTGTCGTTAACGCACCGCAGTTTGGCTCGGCAATTTGGTCAAAGTGTGGTCCAAACGTCGGCAAATTTGGAGGTCGAAAAATGTTCCGACGAACTTCAAATTTTGCATGCCCTAAACTCTCTATATTGCGCACTTGTCATAAAAAATTGACAGACTTTCGCCGGGAAATGGCAGAGAAATTTCAAAGTTTAGAAAAAACTGGGTTGAGGCTTCCTGACTGCTCTCACGCAAACCGTGGCTGTCTGTACACACCTCTTTGGGGTACTCCTGAGTTGTGCGCATGCTCAGTCATTCGGACTGTCGTTAACGCACCGCAGTTTGGCTCGGCAATTTGGTCAAAGTGTGGTCCAAACGTCGGCAAATTTGGAGGTCGAAAAATGTTCCGACGAACTTCAAATTTTGCATGCCCTAAACTCTCTATATTGCGCACTTGTCATAAAAAATTGACAGACTTTCGCCGGGAAATGGCAGAGAAATTTCAAAGTTTAGAAAAAACTGGGTTGAGGCTTCCTGACTGCTCTCACGCAAACCGTGGCTGTCTGTACACACCTCTTTGGGGTACTCCTGAGTTGTGCGCATGCTCAGTCATTCGGACTGTCGTTAACGCACCGCAGTTTGGCTCGGCAATTTGGTCAAAGTGTGGTCCAAACGTCGGCAAATTTGGAGGTCGAAAAATGTTCCGACGAACTTCAAATTTTGCATGCCCTAAACTCTCTATATTGCGCACTTGTCATAAAAAATTGACAGACTTTCGCCGGGAAATGGCAGAGAAATTTCAAAGTTTAGAAAAAACTGGGTTGAGGCTTCCTGACTGCTCTCACGCAAACCGTGGCTGTCTGTACACACCTCTTTGGGGTACTCCTGAGTTGTGCGCATGCTCAGTCATTCGGACTGTCGTTAACGCACCGCAGTTTGGCTCGGCAATTTGGTCAAAGTGTGGTCCAAACGTCGGCAAATTTGGAGGTCGAAAAATGTTCCGACGAACTTCAAATTTTGCATGCCCTAAACTCTCTATATTGCGCACTTGTCATAAAAAATTGACAGACTTTCGCCGGGAAATGGCAGAGAAATTTCAAAGTTTAGAAAAAACTGGGTTGAGGCTTCCTGACTGCTCTCACGCAAACCGTGGCTGTCTGTACACACCTCTTTGGGGTACTCCTGAGTTGTGCGCATGCTCAGTCATTCGGACTGTCGTTAACGCACCGCAGTTTGGCTCGGCAATTTGGTCAAAGTGTGGTCCAAACGTCGGCAAATTTGGAGGTCGAAAAATGTTCCGACGAACTTCAAATTTTGCATGCCCTAAACTCTCTATATTGCGCACTTGTCATAAAAAATTGACAGACTTTCGCCGGGAAATGGCAGAGAAATTTCAAAGTTTAGAAAAAACTGGGTTGAGGCTTCCTGACTGCTCTCACGCAAACCGTGGCTGTCTGTACACACCTCTTTGGGGTACTCCTGAGTTGTGCGCATGCTCAGTCATTCGGACTGTCGTTAACGCACCGCAGTTTGGCTCGGCAATTTGGTCAAAGTGTGGTCCAAACGTCGGCAAATTTGGAGGTCGAAAAATGTTCCGACGAACTTCAAATTTTGCATGCCCTAAACTCTCTATATTGCGCACTTGTCATAAAAAATTGACAGACTTTCGCCGGGAAATGGCAGAGAAATTTCAAAGTTGAGAAAAAACTGGGTTGAGGCTTCCTGACTGCTCTCACGCAAACCGTGGCTGTCTGTACACACCTCTTTGGGGTACTCTGAGTTGTGCGCATGCTCAGTCATTCGGACTGTCGTTACGCACACCGCAGTTTGGCTCGGCAATTTGGTCAAAGTGTAGTCCAAAAGTCGGCAAATTGGAGGTCGAAAAATGTTCCGACGAACTTCAAATATTGCATGCCCTAAACTCTCTATATTGCGCAACTTGTCATAAAAAATTGACAGACTTTCGCCGGGAAATGGCAGAGAAATTTCAAAGTTTAGAAAAAACTGGGTTGAGGCTTCCTGACTGCTCTCACGCAAACCGTGGCTGTCTGTACACACCCTCTTTGGGGTACTCCTGAGTTGTGCGCATGCTCAGTCATTCGGACTGTCGTTAACGCACCGCAGTTTGGCTCGGCAATTTGGTCAAAGTGTGGTCCAAACGTCGGCAAATTTGGAGGTCGAAAAATGTTCCGACGAACTTCAAATTTGCACGCCCTAAACTCGCTATATTGCGCACATTGTCATACAAAAATTGACAGACTTTCGCCGGGAAACTGGCAGAGAAATTTCAAAGTTTAGAAAAAACTGGGTTGAGGCTTCCTGACTGCTCTCACGCAAACCGTGGCTGTCTGTACACACCTCTTTGGGGTACTCCTGAGTTGTGCCGCATGCTCAGTCATTCGGACTGTCGTTAACGCACCGCAGTTTGGCTCGGCAATTTGGTCAAAGTGTGGTCCAAACGTCGGCAAATTTGGAGGTCGAAAAATGTTCCGACGAACTTCAAATTTTGCATGCCCTAAACTCTCTATATTGCGCACTTGTCATAAAAAATTGACAGACTTTCGCCGGGAAATGGCAGAGAAATTCAAAGTTAGAAAAAACTGGGTTGAGGCTTCCTGACTGCTCTCACGCAAACCGTGGCTGTCTGTACACACCTCTTTGGGGTACTCCTGAGTTGTGCGCATGCTCAGTCATTCGGACTGTCGTTAACGCACCGCAGTTTGGCTCGGCAATTTGGTCAAAGTGTGGTCCAAACGTCGGCAAATTTGGAGGTCGAAAAATGTTCCGACGAACTTCAAATTTTGCATGCCCTAAACTCTCTATATTGCGCACATGTCATAAAAAATTGACAGACTTTCGCCGGGAAATGGCAGAGAAATTTCAAAGTTGAGAAAAAACTGGGTGAGGCTTCCTGGACTGCTCTCACGCAAAACCGTGGCTGTCTGTACACACCTCTTGGGGTACTCCTGAGTTGTGCGCATGCTCAAGTCATTCGGACTGTCGTTAACGCACCGCAGTTTGGCTCGGCAATTTGGTCAAAGTGTGGTCCAAACGTCGGCAAAATTTGGAGGTCGAAAAATGTTCCGACGAACTTCAATTTTGCATCGCCCTAAACTCTCTATATTGCGCACCTTGTCATAAAAAATTGACAGACTTTCGCCGGGAAATGCAGAGAAATTTCAAAGTTGAGAAAAAACTGGGTTGAGGCTTCCTGACTGCTCTCACGCAAACCGTGGCTGTCTGTACACACCTCTTTGGGGTACTCCTGAGTTGTGCGCATGCTCAGTCATTCGGACTGTCGTTAACGCACCGCAGTTTGGCTCGGCAATTTGGGTCAAAGTGTGGTCCAAACGTCGCAAATTTGGAGGTCGAAAAATGTTCCGACGAACTTCAAATTTTGCATGCCCTAAACTCCTCTATATTGCGCACTTGTCATAAAAAATTGACAGACTTCGCCGGGAAATGGCAGAGAAATTTCAAAGTTTAGAAAAAACTGTGTTGAGGCTTCCTGACTGCTCTCACGCAAACAGTGGCTGTCTGTACAACACCTCTTTGGGGTACTCCTGAGTTGTGCGCATGCTCAGTCATTCGGACTGTAGTTAACGCACCGCAGTTTTGGCTCGGCAATTTGGTCAAAGTGTGGTCCAAACGTCGGCAAATTTGGAGGTCGAAAAATGTTCCGACGAACTTCAAATTTTGCATGCCCTAAACACTCTATATTGCGCACTTGTCATAAAAAATTGACAGACTTTCGCCGGAAATGGCAGAGAAATTTCAAAGTTTAGAAAAACTGGGTTGAGGCTTCCTGACTGCTCTCACGCAAACCGTGGCTGTCTGTACACACCTCTTTGGGGTACTCCTGAGTTGTGCGCATGCTCAGTCATTCGGACTGTCGTTACCCGCACCGCAGTTTGGCTCGGCAATTTGGTCAAAGTGTGGTCCAAACGTCGGCAAATTTGGAGGTCGAAAAATGTTCCGACGAACTTCAAATTTTTGCATGCCCTAAACTCTCTATATTGCGCACTTGTCATAAAAAATTGACAGACTTTCGCCGGGAAATGGCAGAGAAATTTCAAAGTTGAGAAAAAACTGGTTGAGGCTTCCTGACTGCTCTCACGCAAACCGTGGCTGTCTGTACACACCTCTTTGGGGTACTCCTGAGTTGTGCGCATGCTCAGTCATTCGGACTGTCGTTTAACGCACCGCAGTTTGGCTCGGCAATTTGGTCAAAGTGTAGGTCCAAACGTCGGCAAATTTGGAGGTCGAAAATGTTCCGACGAACTTCAAATTTGCATGCCCTAAACTCTCTATATTGCGCACTTGTCATAAAAAATTGACAGACTTTTCGCCGGGAAATGGCAGAGAAATTTCAAAGTTTAGAAAAAACTGGGTTGAGGCTTCCTGACTGCTCCTCACGCAAACCGTGGCTGTCTGTACACACCTCTTTGGGGTACTCCTGAGTTGTGCGCATGCTCAGTCATTCGGACTGTCGTTAACGCACACGCAGTTTGGCTCGGCAATTTGGTCAAAGTGTGGTCCAAACGTCGGCAAATTTGGAGGTCGAAAAATGTTCCGACGAACTTCAAATTTTGCACTGCCCTAAACTCGCTATATTGCGCACTTGTCATACAAAAATTGACAGACTTTCGCCGGAAATGGCAGAGAAATTTCAAAGTTTAGAAAAAACTCGGGTTGAGGCTTCCTGACTGCTCTCACGCAACCGTGGCTGTCTGTACACACCTCTTTGGGTACTCCTGAGTTGTGCGCATGCTCAGTCATTCGGACTGTCGTTAACGCACCGCAGTTTGGCTCGGCAATTTGGTCAAAGTGTGGTCCCAAACGTCGGCAAATTTGGAGGTCGAAAAATGTTCCGACGAACTTCAAATTTTGCATGCCCTAAACTCTCTATATTGCGCACTTGTCATAAAAAATTGACAGACTTTCGCCGGGAAATGGCAGATGAAATTTCAAAGTTTAGAAAAAACTGGTTGAGGCTTCCTGACTGCTCTCACGCAAACCGTGGCTGTCTGTACACACCTCTTTGGGGTACTCCTGAGTTGTGCGCAATGCTCAGTCATTCGGACTGTCGTTAACGCACCGCAGTTTGGCTCGGCAATTTGGTCAAAGTGTGGTCCAAACGTCGGCAATTTGGAGGTCGAAAAATGTTCCGACGAACTTCAAATTTTGCATGCCCTAAACTCTCTATATTGCGCACTTGTCATAAAAAATTGACAGACTTTCGCCGGGAAATGGCAGAGAAATTTCAAAGTTTAGAAAAAACTGGGTTGAGGCTTCCTGACTGCTCTCACGCAAACCGTGGCTGTCTGTACACACCTCTTTGGGGTACTCCTGAGTTGTGCGCATGCTCAGTCATTCGGACTGTCGTTAACGCACCGCAGTTTGGCTCGGCAATTTGGTCAAAGTGTGGTCCAAACGTCGGCAAATTTGGAGGTCGAAAAATGTTCCGACGAACTTCAAATTTTGCATGCCCTAAACTCTCTATATTGCGCACTTGTCATAAAAAATTGACAGACTTTCGCCGGGAAATGGCAGAGAAATTTCAAAGTTTAGAAAAAACTGGGTTGAGGCTTCCTGGACTGCTCTCACGCAAACCGTGGCTGTCTGTACACACCTCTTTGGGGTACTCCTGAGGTTGTGCGCATGCTCAGTCATCGGACTGTCGTTAACGCACCGCAGTTTGGCTCGGCAATTTGGTCAAAGTGTGGTCCAAACGTCGGCAAATTTGGAGGTCGAAAAATGTTCCGACGAACTTCAAATTTTGCATGCCCTAAACTCTCTATATTGCGCACTTGTCATAAAAAATTGACAGACTTTCGCCGGGAAATGGCAGAGAAATTTCAAAGTTTAGAAAAAAACTGGGTTGAGGCTTCCTGACTGCTCTCACGCAAACCGTGGCTGTCTGTACACACCTCTTTGGGGTACTCCTGAGTGTGCGCATGCTCAGTCATTCGGACTGTCGTTAACGCACCGCAGTTTGCTCGGCAATTTGGTCAAAGTGTGGTCCAAACGTCGGCAAATTTGGAGGTCGAAAAATGTTTCCGACGAACTTCAAATTTTGCATGCCCTAAACTCTCTATATTGCGCACATTGTCATAAAAAATTGACAGACTTTCGCCGGGAAATGGCAGAGAAATTTCAAAGTTTAGAAAAAACTGGGTTGAGGCTTCCTGACTGCTCTCACGCAACACCGTGGCTGTCTGTACACACCTCTTTGGGTACTCCTGAGTTGTGCGCATGCTCAGTCATTCGGACTGTCGTTAACGCACCGCAGTTTGGCTCGGCAATTTGGTCAAAGTGTGGTCCAAACGTCGGCAAATTTGGAGGTCGAAAAATGTTCCGACGAACTTCAAATTTTGCATGCCCTAAACTCTCTATATTGCGCACTTGTCATAAAAAATTGACAGACTTTCGCCGGGAAATGGCAGAGAAATTTCAAAGTTGAGAAAAAACTGGGTTGAGGCTTCCTGACTGCTCTCACGCAAACCGTGGCTGTCTGTACACACCTCTTTGGGGTACTCCTGAGTTGTGCGCATGCTCAGTCATTCGGACTGTCGTTAACGCACCGCAGTTTGGCTCGGCATTTGGTCAAAGTGTGGTCCAAACGTCGGCAAATTTGGAGGTCGAAAAATGTTCCGACGAACTTCAAATTTTGCATGCCCTAAACTCTCTATATTGCGCACTTGTCATAAAAAATTGACAGACTTTCGCCGGAAATGGCAGAGAAATTTCAAAGTTTAGAAAAAAGTGGGTTGAGGCTTCCTGACTGCTCTCACGCAAACCGTGGCTGTCTGTACACACCTCTTTGGGGTACTCCTGAGTTGTGCGCATGCTCAGTCATTCGGACTGTCGTTAACGCACCGCAGTTTGGCTCGGCAATTTGGTCAAAGTGTGGTCCAAACGTCGGCAAATTTGGGAGGTCGAAAAATGTTCCGACGAACTTCAAATTTTGCATGCCCTAAACTCTCTATATTGCGCACTTGTCATAAAAAATTGACAGACTTTCGCAGGAAATGGCAGAGAAATTTCAAAGTTTAGAAAAAACTGGGTTGAGGCTTCCTGACTGCTCTCACGCAAACCGTGGCTGTCTGTACACACCTCTTTGGGGTACTCCTGAGTTGTGCGCATGCTCAGTCATTCGGACTGTCGTAACGCACCGCAGTTTGGCTCGGCAATTTGGTCAAAGTGTGGTCCAAACGTCGCAAATTTGGAGGTCGAAAAATGTTCCGACGAACTTCAAATTTTGCATGCCCTAAACTCTCTATATTGCGCACTTGTCATAAAAAATTGACAGACTTTCGCCGGAAATGGCAGAGAAATTTCAAAGTTTAGAAAAAACTGGGTTGAGGCTTCCTGACTGCTCTCACGCAAACCGTGGCTGTCTGTACACACCTCTTTGGGGTACTCCTGAGTTGTGCGCATGCTCAGTCATTCGGACTGTCGTTAACGCACCGCAGTTTGGCTCGGCAATTTGTCAAAGTGTGGTCCAAACGTCGGCAATTTGGAGGTCGAAAAATGTTCCGACGAACTCAAATTTTGCATGCCCTAAACTCTCTATATTGCGCACTTTCATAAAAAATTGACTAGACTTTCGCCGGGAAATGGCAAGAAATTTCAAAGTTTAGAAAAAGAACTGGGTTGAGGCTTCTGACTGCTCTCACGCAAACCGTGTGCTGTCTGTACACACCTCTTTGGGGTACTCCTGAGTTGTGCGCATGCTCAGTCATTCGGACTGTCGTTAACGCACCGCAGTTTGGCTCGGCAATTTGGTCAAAGTGTGGTCCAAACGTCGGCAAATTTGGAGGTCGAAAAAATGGTTCCGACGAACTTCAAATTTTGCATGCCCTAAACTCGTCTATATTGCGCACTTGTCATAAAAAATGACAGACTTTCGCCGGGAAATGGCAGAGAAATTTCAAAGTTTAGAAAAAACTGGTTGAGCTTCCATGACTGCTCTCACGCAAACCGTGGCTGTCTGTACACACCTCTTTGGGGTACTCCTGAGTTGTGCGCATGCTCAGTCATTCGGACTGTCGTTAACGCACCGCAGTTTGGCTCGGCATTTGTCAAAGTGTGGTCCAAACGTCGGCAAAATTTGGAGGTCGAAAATGTTCCGACGAACTTCAAATTTTGCATGCCCTAAACTCTCTATATTGCGCACGTTGTCATAAAAAATTGACAGACTTTCGCCGGGAAATGGCAGAGAAATTTCAAAGTTTAGAAAAAACTGGGTTGAGGCTTCCTGACTGCTCTCACGCAACCGTGGCTGTCTGTACACACCTCTTTGGGGTACTCCTGAGTTGTGCGCATGCTCAGTCATTCGGACTGTCGTTAACGCACCGCAGTTTGGCTCGGCAATTTGGTCAAAGTGTGGTCCAAACGTCGGCAAATTTGGAGGTCGAAAATGTTCCGACGAACTTCAATTTTGCATGACCCTAAACTCTCTATATTGCGCACTTGTCATAAAAAATTGACAGACTTTCGCCGGAAATGGCAGAGAAATTTCAAAGTTTAGAAAAAACTGGGTTGAGGCTTCCTGACTGCTCTCACGCAAACCGTGGCTGTCTGTACCAAACCTCTTTGGGGTACTCCTGAGTTGTGCGCATGCTCAGTTCATTCGGACTGTCGTTAACGCACCGCAGTTTGGCTCGGCAATTTGGTCAGAAGTAGTGTGGTCCAAACGTCGGCAAATTTGGAGGTCGAAAATGTGTCTCTCGACGAACTTCAAATTTTGCATGCCCTAAACTCTCTATATTGCGCACTTGTCATAAAAAAATTGACAGACTTTTCGCCGGGAAATGGCAGAGAAATTTCAAAGTTTAGAAAAAACTGGGTTGAGGCTTCCTGACTGCTCTCACGACAAACCGTGGCTGTCTGTACACACCTCTTTGGGGTACTCCTGAGTTGTGCGCATGCTCAGTCATTCGGACTGTCGTTAACGCACCGCATGTTTGGCTCGGCAATTTGGTCAAAGTGTGGTCCAAACGTCGGCAAATTTGGAGGTCGAAAAATGTTCCGACGAACTTCAAATTTTGCATGCCCTAAACTCTCTATATTGCGCACTTGTCATAAAAAATTGACAGACTTTCGCCGGGAAATGGCAGAGAAATTTCAAAGTTGAGAAAAAACTGGGTTGAGGCTTCCTGACTGCTCTCACGCAAACCGTGGCTGTCTGTACACACCTCTTTGGGGTACTCCTGAGTTGTGCGCATGCTCCAGTCATTCGGACTGTCGTTAACGCAACCGCAGTTTGGCTCGGCAATTTGGTCAAAGTGTGGTCCAAACGTCGGCAAATTTGGAGGTCGAAAAATGTTCCGACGAACTTCAAATTTTGCATGCCCTAAACTCTCTATATTGCGCACTTTTCATAAAAAATTGACAGACTTTCGCCGGGAAATGGCAGAGAAATTTCAAAGTTTAGAAAAAACTGGGTTGAGGCTTCCTGACTGCTCTCACGCAAACCGTGGCTGTCTGTACACACCTCTTTGGGGTACTCCTGAGTTGTGCGCATGCTCAGTTCATTCGGACTGTCGTTAACGCACCGCAGTTTGGCTCGGCAATTTGTCAAAGTGTGGTCCAAACGTCGGCAAATTTGGAGGTCGAAAAATGTTCCGACGAACTTCAAATTTTGCATGCCCTAAACTCTCTATATTGCGCACTTGTCATAAAAAATTGACAGACTTTCGCCGGGAAATGGCAGAGAAATTTCAAAGTTTAGAAAAAACTGGGTTGAGGCTTCCTGACTGCTCTCACGCAAACCGTGGCTGTCTGTACACACCTCTTTGGGGTACCTCCTGAGTTGTGCGCATGCTCAGTCATTCGGACTGTCGTTAACGCACCGCAGTTTGGCTCGGCAATTTGGTCAAAGTGTGTCCAAACGTCGGCAAATTTGGAGGTCGAAAAATGTTCCGACGAACTTCAAATTTTGCATGCCCTAAACTCTCTATATTGCGCACTTGTCATAAAAAATTGACAGACTTTCGCCGGGAAATGGCAGAGAAATTTCAAGTTTAGAAAAAACTGGGTTGAGGCTTCCTGACTGCTCTCACGCAAACCGTGGCTGTCTGTACACACCTCTTTGGGGTACTCCTGAGTTGTGCGCATGCTCAGTCATTCGGACTGTCGTTAACGCACCGCAGTTTGGCTCGGCAATTTGGTCAAAGTGTGGTCCAAACGTCGGCAAATTTGGAGGTCGAAAAATGTTCCGACGAACTTCAAATTTTGCATGCCCTAAACTCTCTATATTGCGCACTTGTCATAACAAATTGACAGACTTTCGCCGGGAAATGGCAGAGAAATTTCAAAGTTTAGAAAAAACTGGGGTTGAGGCTTCCTGACTGCTCTCTCACGCAAACCGTGGCTGTCTGTACACACCTCTTTGGGGTACTCCTGAGTTGTGCGCATGCTCAGTCATTCGGACTGTCGTTAACGCACCGCAGTTTGGCTCGGCAATTTGGTCAAAGTGTGGTCCAAACGTCGGCAAATTTGGAGGTCGAAAAATGTTCCGACGAAACTTCAAATTTTGCATGCCCTAAACTCTCTATATTGCGCACTTGTCATAAAAAATTGACAGACTTTCGCCGGGAAATGGCAGAGAAATTTCAAAGTTTAGAAAAAAACTGGGTTGAGGCTTCCTGACTGCTCTCACGCAAACCGTGGCTGGTCTGTACACACCTCTTTGGGGTACTCCTGAGTTGTGCGCATGCTCAGTCATTCGGACTGTCGTTAACGCACCGCAGTTTGGCTCGGCAATTTGGTCAAAGTGTGGTCCAAACGTCGGCAAATTTGGAGGCTCGAAAATGTTCCGACGAACTTCAAATTTTGCATGCCCTAAACTCTCTATATTGCGCACTTGTCATAAAAAATTGACAGACTTTCGCCGGGAAATGGCAGAGAAATTTCAAAGTTTAGAAAAAACTGGGTTGAGGCTTCCTGACTGCTCTCACGCAAACCGTGGCTGTCTGTACACACCTCTTTGGGGTACTCCTGAGTTGTGCGCATGCTCAGTCATTCGGACTGTCGTTAACGCACCGCAGTTTGGCTCGGCAATTTGGTCAAAGTGTGGTCCAAACGTCGGCAAATTTGGAGGTCGAAAAATGTTCCGACGAACTTCAAATTTTGCATGCCCTAAACTCTCTATATTGCGCACTTGTCATAAAAAATTGACAGACTTTCGCCGGGAAATGGCAGAGAAATTTCAAAGTTTAGAAAAAACTGGGTTGAGGCTTCCTGACTGCTCTCACGCAAACCGTGGCTGTCTGTACACACCTCTTTGGGGTACTCCTGAGTTGTGCGCATGCTCAGTCATTCGGACTGTCGTTAACGCACCGCAGTTTGGCTCGGCAATTTGGTCAAAGTGTGGTCCAAACGTCGGCAAATTTGGAGGTCGAAAAATGTTCCGACGAACTTCAAATTTTGCATGCCCTAAACTCTCTATATTGCGCACTTGTCATAAAAAATTGACAGACTTTCGCCGGGAAATGGCAGAGAAATTTCAAAGTTTAGAAAAAACTGGGTTGAGGCTTCCTGACTGCTCTCACGCAAACCGTGGCTGTCTGTACACACCTCTTTGGGGTACTCCTGAGTTGTGCGCATGCTCAGTCATTCGGACTGTCGTTAACGCACCGCAGTTTGGCTCGGCAATTTGGTCAAAGTGTGGTCCAAACGTCGGCAAATTTGGAGGTCGAAAAATGTTCCGACGAACTTCAAATTTTGCATGCCCTAAACTCTCTATATTGCGCACTTGTCATAAAAAATTGACAGACTTTCGCCGGGAAATGGCAGAGAAATTTCAAAGTTTAGAAAAAACTGGGTTGAGGCTTCCTGACTGCTCTCACGCAAACCGTGGCTGTCTGTACACACCTCTTTGGGGTACTCCTGAGTTGTGCGCATGCTCAGTCATTCGGACTGTCGTTAACGCACCGCAGTTTGGCTCGGCAATTTGGTCAAAGTGTGGTCCAAACGTCGGCAAATTTGGAGGTCGAAAAATGTTCCGACGAACTTCAAATTTTGCATGCCCTAAACTCTCTATATTGCGCACTTGTCATAAAAAATTGACAGACTTTCGCCGGGAAATGGCAGAGAAATTTCAAAGTTTAGAAAAAACTGGGTTGAGGCTTCCTGACTGCTCTCACGCAAACCGTGGCTGTCTGTACACACCTCTTTGGGGTACTCCTGAGTTGTGCGCATGCTCAGTCATTCGGACTGTCGTTAACGCACCGCAGTTTGGCTCGGCAATTTGGTCAAAGTGTGGTCCAAACGTCGGCAAATTTGGAGGTCGAAAAATGTTCCGACGAACTTCAAATTTTGCATGCCCTAAACTCTCTATATTGCGCACTTGTCATAAAAAATTGACAGACTTTCGCCGGGAAATGGCAGAGAAATTTCAAAGTTTAGAAAAAACTGGGTTGAGGCTTCCTGACTGCTCTCACGCAAACCGTGGCTGTCTGTACACACCTCTTTGGGGTACTCCTGAGTTGTGCGCATGCTCAGTCATTCGGACTGTCGTTAACGCACCGCAGTTTGGCTCGGCAATTTGGTCAAAGTGTGGTCCAAACGTCGGCAAATTTGGAGGTCGAAAAATGTTCCGACGAACTTCAAATTTTGCATGCCCTAAACTCTCTATATTGCGCACTTGTCATAAAAAATTGACAGACTTTCGCCGGGAAATGGCAGAGAAATTTCAAAGTTTAGAAAAAACTGGGTTGAGGCTTCCTGACTGCTCTCACGCAAACCGTGGCTGTCTGTACACACCTCTTTGGGGTACTCCTGAGTTGTGCGCATGCTCAGTCATTCGGACTGTCGTTAACGCACCGCAGTTTGGCTCGGCAATTTGGTCAAAGTGTGGTCCAAACGTCGGCAAATTTGGAGGTCGAAAAATGTTCCGACGAACTTCAAATTTTGCATGCCCTAAACTCTCTATATTGCGCACTTGTCATAAAAAATTGACAGACTTTCGCCGGGAAATGGCAGAGAAATTTCAAAGTTTAGAAAAAACTGGGTTGAGGCTTCCTGACTGCTCTCACGCAAACCGTGGCTGTCTGTACACACCTCTTTGGGGTACTCCTGAGTTGTGCGCATGCTCAGTCATTCGGACTGTCGTTAACGCACCGCAGTTTGGCTCGGCAATTTGGTCAAAGTGTGGTCCAAACGTCGGCAAATTTGGAGGTCGAAAAATGTTCCGACGAACTTCAAATTTTGCATGCCCTAAACTCTCTATATTGCGCACTTGTCATAAAAAATTGACAGACTTTCGCCGGGAAATGGCAGAGAAATTTCAAAGTTTAGAAAAAACTGGGTTGAGGCTTCCTGACTGCTCTCACGCAAACCGTGGCTGTCTGTACACACCTCTTTGGGGTACTCCTGAGTTGTGCGCATGCTCAGTCATTCGGACTGTCGTTAACGCACCGCAGTTTGGCTCGGCAATTTGGTCAAAGTGTGGTCCAAACGTCGGCAAATTTGGAGGTCGAAAAATGTTCCGACGAACTTCAAATTTTGCATGCCCTAAACTCTCTATATTGCGCACTTGTCATAAAAAATTGACAGACTTTCGCCGGGAAATGGCAGAGAAATTTCAAAGTTTAGAAAAAACTGGGTTGAGGCTTCCTGACTGCTCTCACGCAAACCGTGGCTGTCTGTACACACCTCTTTGGGGTACTCCTGAGTTGTGCGCATGCTCAGTCATTCGGACTGTCGTTAACGCACCGCAGTTTGGCTCGGCAATTTGGTCAAAGTGTGGTCCAAACGTCGGCAAATTTGGAGGTCGAAAAATGTTCCGACGAACTTCAAATTTTGCATGCCCTAAACTCTCTATATTGCGCACTTGTCATAAAAAATTGACAGACTTTCGCCGGGAAATGGCAGAGAAATTTCAAAGTTTAGAAAAAACTGGGTTGAGGCTTCCTGACTGCTCTCACGCAAACCGTGGCTGTCTGTACACACCTCTTTGGGGTACTCCTGAGTTGTGCGCATGCTCAGTCATTCGGACTGTCGTTAACGCACCGCAGTTTGGCTCGGCAATTTGGTCAAAGTGTGGTCCAAACGTCGGCAAATTTGGAGGTCGAAAAATGTTCCGACGAACTTCAAATTTTGCATGCCCTAAACTCTCTATATTGCGCACTTGTCATAAAAAATTGACAGACTTTCGCCGGGAAATGGCAGAGAAATTTCAAAGTTTAGAAAAAACTGGGTTGAGGCTTCCTGACTGCTCTCACGCAAACCGTGGCTGTCTGTACACACCTCTTTGGGGTACTCCTGAGTTGTGCGCATGCTCAGTCATTCGGACTGTCGTTAACGCACCGCAGTTTGGCTCGGCAATTTGGTCAAAGTGTGGTCCAAACGTCGGCAAATTTGGAGGTCGAAAAATGTTCCGACGAACTTCAAATTTTGCATGCCCTAAACTCTCTATATTGCGCACTTGTCATAAAAAATTGACAGACTTTCGCCGGGAAATGGCAGAGAAATTTCAAAGTTTAGAAAAAACTGGGTTGAGGCTTCCTGACTGCTCTCACGCAAACCGTGGCTGTCTGTACACACCTCTTTGGGGTACTCCTGAGTTGTGCGCATGCTCAGTCATTCGGACTGTCGTTAACGCACCGCAGTTTGGCTCGGCAATTTGGTCAAAGTGTGGTCCAAACGTCGGCAAATTTGGAGGTCGAAAAATGTTCCGACGAACTTCAAATTTTGCATGCCCTAAACTCTCTATATTGCGCACTTGTCATAAAAAATTGACAGACTTTCGCCGGGAAATGGCAGAGAAATTTCAAAGTTTAGAAAAAACTGGGTTGAGGCTTCCTGACTGCTCTCACGCAAACCGTGGCTGTCTGTACACACCTCTTTGGGGTACTCCTGAGTTGTGCGCATGCTCAGTCATTCGGACTGTCGTTAACGCACCGCAGTTTGGCTCGGCAATTTGGTCAAAGTGTGGTCCAAACGTCGGCAAATTTGGAGGTCGAAAAATGTTCCGACGAACTTCAAATTTTGCATGCCCTAAACTCTCTATATTGCGCACTTGTCATAAAAAATTGACAGACTTTCGCCGGGAAATGGCAGAGAAATTTCAAAGTTTAGAAAAAACTGGGTTGAGGCTTCCTGACTGCTCTCACGCAAACCGTGGCTGTCTGTACACACCTCTTTGGGGTACTCCTGAGTTGTGCGCATGCTCAGTCATTCGGACTGTCGTTAACGCACCGCAGTTTGGCTCGGCAATTTGGTCAAAGTGTGGTCCAAACGTCGGCAAATTTGGAGGTCGAAAAATGTTCCGACGAACTTCAAATTTTGCATGCCCTAAACTCTCTATATTGCGCACACTTGTCATAAAAAATTGACAGACTTTCGCCGGGAAATGGCAGAGAAATTTCAAAGTTTAGAAAAAACTGGGTTGAGGCTTCCTGACTGCTCTCACGCAAACCGTGGCTGTCTGTACACACCTCTTTGGGGTACTCCTGAGTTGTGCGCATGCTCAGTCATTCGGACTGTCGTTAACGCACCGCAGTTTGGCTCGGCAATTTGGTCAAAGTGTGGTCCAAACGTCGGCAAATTTGGAGGTCGAAAAATGTTCCGACGAACTTCAAATTTTGCATGCCCTAAACTCTCTATATTGCGCACTTGTCATAAAAAATTGACAGACTTTCGCCGGGAAATGGCAGAGAAATTTCAAAGTTTAGAAAAAACTGGGTTGAGGCTTCCTGACTGCTCTCACGCAAACCGTGGCTGTCTGTACACACCTCTTTGGGGTACTCCTGAGTTGTGCGCATGCTCAGTCATTCGGACTGTCGTTAACGCACCGCAGTTTGGCTCGGCAATTTGGTCAAAGTGTGGTCCAAACGTCGGCAAATTTGGAGGTCGAAAAATGTTCCGACGAACTTCAAATTTTGCATGCCCTAAACTCTCTATATTGCGCACTTGTCATAAAAAATTGACAGACTTTCGCCGGGAAATGGCAGAGAAATTTCAAAGTTTAGAAAAAACTGGGTTGAGGCTTCCTGACTGCTCTCACGCAAACCGTGGCTGTCTGTACACACCTCTTTGGGGTACTCCTGAGTTGTGCGCATGCTCAGTCATTCGGACTGTCGTTAACGCACCGCAGTTTGGCTCGGCAATTTGGTCAAAGTGTGGTCCAAACGTCGGCAAATTTGGAGGTCGAAAAATGTTCCGACGAACTTCAAATTTTGCATGCCCTAAACTCTCTATATTGCGCACTTGTCATAAAAAATTGACAGACTTTCGCCGGGAAATGGCAGAGAAATTTCAAAGTTTAGAAAAAACTGGGTTGAGGCTTCCTGACTGCTCTCACGCAAACCGTGGCTGTCTGTACACACCTCTTTGGGGTACTCCTGAGTTGTGCGCATGCTCAGTCATTCGGACTGTCGTTAACGCACCGCAGTTTGGCTCGGCAATTTGGTCAAAGTGTGGTCCAAACGTCGGCAAATTTGGAGGTCGAAAAATGTTCCGACGAACTTCAAATTTTGCATGCCCTAAACTCTCTATATTGCGCACTTGTCATAAAAAATTGACAGACTTTCGCCGGGAAATGGCAGAGAAATTTCAAAGTTTAGAAAAAACTGGGTTGAGGCTTCCTGACTGCTCTCACGCAAACCGTGGCTGTCTGTACACACCTCTTTGGGGTACTCCTGAGTTGTGCGCATGCTCAGTCATTCGGACTGTCGTTAACGCACCGCAGTTTGGCTCGGCAATTTGGTCAAAGTGTGGTCCAAACGTCGGCAAATTTGGAGGTCGAAAAATGTTCCGACGAACTTCAAATTTTGCATGCCCTAAACTCTCTATATTGCGCACTTGTCATAAAAAATTGACAGACTTTCGCCGGGAAATGGCAGAGAAATTTCAAAGTTTAGAAAAAACTGGGTTGAGGCTTCCTGACTGCTCTCACGCAAACCGTGGCTGTCTGTACACACCTCTTTGGGGTACTCCTGAGTTGTGCGCATGCTCAGTCATTCGGACTGTCGTTAACGCACCGCAGTTTGGCTCGGCAATTTGGTCAAAGTGTGGTCCAAACGTCGGCAAATTTGGAGGTCGAAAAATGTTCCGACGAACTTCAAATTTTGCATGCCCTAAACTCTCTATATTGCGCACTTGTCATAAAAAATTGACAGACTTTCGCCGGGAAATGGCAGAGAAATTTCAAAGTTTAGAAAAAACTGGGTTGAGGCTTCCTGACTGCTCTCACGCAAACCGTGGCTGTCTGTACACACCTCTTTGGGGTACTCCTGAGTTGTGCGCATGCTCAGTCATTCGGACTGTCGTTAACGCACCGCAGTTTGGCTCGGCAATTTGGTCAAAGTGTGGTCCAAACGTCGGCAAATTTGGAGGTCGAAAAATGTTCCGACGAACTTCAAATTTTGCATGCCCTAAACTCTCTATATTGCGCACTTGTCATAAAAAATTGACAGACTTTCGCCGGGAAATGGCAGAGAAATTTCAAAGTTTAGAAAAAACTGGGTTGAGGCTTCCTGACTGCTCTCACGCAAACCGTGGCTGTCTGTACACACCTCTTTGGGGTACTCCTGAGTTGTGCGCATGCTCAGTCATTCGGACTGTCGTTAACGCACCGCAGTTTGGCTCGGCAATTTGGTCAAAGTGTGGTCCAAACGTCGGCAAATTTGGAGGTCGAAAAATGTTCCGACGAACTTCAAATTTTGCATGCCCTAAACTCTCTATATTGCGCACTTGTCATAAAAAATTGACAGACTTTCGCCGGGAAATGGCAGAGAAATTTCAAAGTTTAGAAAAAACTGGGTTGAGGCTTCCTGACTGCTCTCACGCAAACCGTGGCTGTCTGTACACACCTCTTTGGGGTACTCCTGAGTTGTGCGCATGCTCAGTCATTCGGACTGTCGTTAACGCACCGCAGTTTGGCTCGGCAATTTGGTCAAAGTGTGGTCCAAACGTCGGCAAATTTGGAGGTCGAAAAATGTTCCGACGAACTTCAAATTTTGCATGCCCTAAACTCTCTATATTGCGCACTTGTCATAAAAAATTGACAGACTTTCGCCGGGAAATGGCAGAGAAATTTCAAAGTTTAGAAAAAACTGGGTTGAGGCTTCCTGACTGCTCTCACGCAAACCGTGGCTGTCTGTACACACCTCTTTGGGGTACTCCTGAGTTGTGCGCATGCTCAGTCATTCGGACTGTCGTTAACGCACCGCAGTTTGGCTCGGCAATTTGGTCAAAGTGTGGTCCAAACGTCGGCAAATTTGGAGGTCGAAAAATGTTCCGACGAACTTCAAATTTTGCATGCCCTAAACTCTCTATATTGCGCACTTGTCATAAAAAATTGACAGACTTTCGCCGGGAAATGGCAGAGAAATTTCAAAGTTTAGAAAAAACTGGGTTGAGGCTTCCTGACTGCTCTCACGCAAACCGTGGCTGTCTGTACACACCTCTTTGGGGTACTCCTGAGTTGTGCGCATGCTCAGTCATTCGGACTGTCGTTAACGCACCGCAGTTTGGCTCGGCAATTTGGTCAAAGTGTGGTCCAAACGTCGGCAAATTTGGAGGTCGAAAAATGTTCCGACGAACTTCAAATTTTGCATGCCCTAAACTCTCTATATTGCGCACTTGTCATAAAAAATTGACAGACTTTCGCCGGGAAATGGCAGAGAAATTTCAAAGTTTAGAAAAAACTGGGTTGAGGCTTCCTGACTGCTCTCACGCAAACCGTGGCTGTCTGTACACACCTCTTTGGGGTACTCCTGAGTTGTGCGCATGCTCAGTCATTCGGACTGTCGTTAACGCACCGCAGTTTGGCTCGGCAATTTGGTCAAAGTGTGGTCCAAACGTCGGCAAATTTGGAGGTCGAAAAATGTTCCGACGAACTTCAAATTTTGCATGCCCTAAACTCTCTATATTGCGCACTTGTCATAAAAAATTGACAGACTTTCGCCGGGAAATGGCAGAGAAATTTCAAAGTTTAGAAAAAACTGGGTTGAGGCTTCCTGACTGCTCTCACGCAAACCGTGGCTGTCTGTACACACCTCTTTGGGGTACTCCTGAGTTGTGCGCATGCTCAGTCATTCGGACTGTCGTTAACGCACCGCAGTTTGGCTCGGCAATTTGGTCAAAGTGTGGTCCAAACGTCGGCAAATTTGGAGGTCGAAAAATGTTCCGACGAACTTCAAATTTTGCATGCCCTAAACTCTCTATATTGCGCACTTGTCATAAAAAATTGACAGACTTTCGCCGGGAAATGGCAGAGAAATTTCAAAGTTTAGAAAAAACTGGGTTGAGGCTTCCTGACTGCTCTCACGCAAACCGTGGCTGTCTGTACACACCTCTTTGGGGTACTCCTGAGTTGTGCGCATGCTCAGTCATTCGGACTGTCGTTAACGCACCGCAGTTTGGCTCGGCAATTTGGTCAAAGTGTGGTCCAAACGTCGGCAAATTTGGAGGTCGAAAAATGTTCCGACGAACTTCAAATTTTGCATGCCCTAAACTCTCTATATTGCGCACTTGTCATAAAAAATTGACAGACTTTCGCCGGGAAATGGCAGAGAAATTTCAAAGTTTAGAAAAAACTGGGTTGAGGCTTCCTGACTGCTCTCACGCAAACCGTGGCTGTCTGTACACACCTCTTTGGGGTACTCCTGAGTTGTGCGCATGCTCAGTCATTCGGACTGTCGTTAACGCACCGCAGTTTGGCTCGGCAATTTGGTCAAAGTGTGGTCCAAACGTCGGCAAATTTGGAGGTCGAAAAATGTTCCGACGAACTTCAAATTTTGCATGCCCTAAACTCTCTATATTGCGCACATTGTCATAAAAAATTGACAGACTTTCGCCGGGAAATGGCAGAGAAATTTCAAAGTTTAGAAAAAACTGGGTTGAGGCTTCCTGACTGCTCTCACGCAAACCGTGGCTGTCTGTACACACCTCTTTGGGGTACTCCTGAGTTGTGCGCATGCTCAGTCATTCGGACTGTCGTTAACGCACCGCAGTTTGGCTCGGCAATTTGGTCAAAGTGTGGTCCAAACGTCGGCAAATTTGGAGGTCGAAAAATGTTCCGACGAACTTCAAATTTTGCATGCCCTAAACTCTCTATATTGCGCACTTGTCATAAAAAATTGACAGACTTTCGCCGGGAAATGGCAGAGAAATTTCAAAGTTTAGAAAAAACTGGGTTGAGGCTTCCTGACTGCTCTCACGCAAACCGTGGCTGTCTGTACACACCTCTTTGGGGTACTCCTGAGTTGTGCGCATGCTCAGTCATTCGGACTGTCGTTAACGCACCGCAGTTTGGCTCGGCAATTTGGTCAAAGTGTGGTCCAAACGTCGGCAAATTTGGAGGTCGAAAAATGTTCCGACGAACTTCAAATTTTGCATGCCCTAAACTCTCTATATTGCGCACTTGTCATAAAAAAATTGACAGACTTTCGCCGGGAAATGGCAGAGAAATTTCAAAGTTTAGAAAAAACTGGGTTGAGGCTTCCTGACTGCTCTCACGCAAACCGTGGCTGTCTGTACACACCTCTTTGGGGTACTCCTGAGTTGTGCGCATGCTCAGTCATTCGGACTGTCGTTAACGCACCGCAGTTTGGCTCGGCAATTTGGTCAAAGTGTGGTCCAAACGTCGGCAAATTTGGAGGTCGAAAAAATGTTCCGACGAACTTCAAATTTTGCATGCCCTAAACTCTCTATATTGCGCACTTGTCATAAAAAATTGACAGACTTTCGCCGGGAAATGGCAGAGAAATTTCAAAGTTTAGAAAAAACTGGGTTGAGGCTTCCTGACTGCTCTCACGCAAACCGTGGCTGTCTGTACACACCTCTTTGGGGTACTCCTGAGTTGTGCGCATGCTCAGTCATTCGGACTGTCGTTAACGCACCCGCAGTTTGGCTCGGCAATTTGGTCAAAGTGTGGTCCAAACGTCGGCAAATTTGGAGGTCGAAAAATGTTCCGACGAACTTCAAATTTTGCATGCCCTAAACTCTCTATATTGCGCACTTGTCATACAAAATTGACAGACTTTCGCCGGGAAATGGCAGAGAAATTTCAAAGTTTAGAAAAAACTGGGTTGAGGCTTCCTGACTGCTCTCACGCAAACCGTGGCTGTCTGTACACACCTCTTTGGGGTACTCCTGAGTTGTGCGCATGCTCAGTCATTCGGACTGTCGTTAACGCACCGCAGTTTGGCTCGGCAATTTGGTCAAAGTAGTGGTCCAAACGTCGGCAAATTTGGAGGTCGAAAAATGTTCCGACGAACTTCAAATTTTGCATGCCCTAAACTCTCTATATTGCGCACTTGTCATAAAAAATTGACAGACTTTCGCCGGGAAATGGCAGAGAAATTTCAAAGTTTAGAAAAAACTGGGTTGAGGCTTCCTGACTGCTCTCACGCAAACCGTGGCTGTCTGTACACACCTCTTTGGGGTACTCCTGAGTTGTGCGCATGCTCAGTCATTCGGACTGTCGTTAACGCACCGCAGTTTGGCTCGGCAATTTGGTCAAAGTGTGGTCCAAACGTCGGCAAATTTGGAGGTCGAAAAATGTTTCCGACGAACTTCAAATTTTGCATGCCCTAAACTCTCTATATTGCGCACTTGTCATAACAAATTGACAGACTTTCGCCGGGAAATGGCAGAGAAATTTCAAAGTTTAGAAAAAACTGGGTTGAGGCTTCCTGACTGCTCTCACGCAAACCGTGGCTGTCTGTACACACCTCTTTGGGGTACTCCTGAGTTGTGCGCATGCTCAGTCATTCGGACTGTCGTTAACGCACCGCAGTTTGGCTCGGCAATTTGGTCAAAGTGTGGTCCAAACGTCGGCAAATTTGGAGGTCGAAAAATGTTCCGACGAACTTCAAATTTTGCATGCCCTAAACTCTCTATATTGCGCACTTGTCATAAAAAAATTGACAGACTTTCGCCGGGAAATGGCAGAGAAATTTCAAAGTTTAGAAAAAACTGGGTTGAGGCTTCCTGACTGCTCTCACGCAAACCGTGGCTGTCTGTACACACCTCTTTGGGGTACTCCTGAGTTGTGCGCATGCTCAGTCATTCGGACTGTCGTTAACGCACCCGCAGTTTGGCTCGGCAATTTGGTCAAAGTGTGGTCCAAACGTCGGCAAATTTGGAGGTCGAAAAATGTTCCGACGAACTTCAAATTTTGCATGCCCTAAACTCTCTATATTGCGCACTTGTCATACAAAATTGACAGACTTTCGCCGGGAAATGGCAGAGAAATTTCAAAGTTTAGAAAAAACTGGGTTGAGGCTTCCTGACTGCTCTCACGCAAACCGTGGCTGTCTGTACACACCTCTTTGGGGTACTCCTGAGTTGTGCGCATGCTCAGTCATTCGGACTGTCGTTAACGCACCGCAGTTTGGCTCGGCAATTTGGTCAAAGTGTGGTCCAAACGTCGGCAAATTTGGAGGTCGAAAAATGTTCCGACGAACTTCAAATTTTGCATGCCCTAAACTCTCTATATTGCGCACTTGTCATAAAAAAATTGACAGACTTTCGCCGGGAAATGGCAGAGAAATTTCAAAGTTTAGAAAAAACTGGGTTGAGGCTTCCTGACTGCTCTCACGCAAACCGTGGCTGTCTGTACACACCTCTTTGGGGTACTCCTGAGTTGTGCGCATGCTCAGTCATTCGGACTGTCGTTAACGCACCGCAGTTTGGCTCGGCAATTTGGTCAAAGTGTGGTCCAAACGTCGGCAAATTTGGAGGTCGAAAAATGTTCCGACGAACTTCAAATTTTGCATGCCCTAAACTCTCTATATTGCGCACTTGTCATAAAAAATTGACAGACTTTCGCCGGGAAATGGCAGAGAAATTTCAAAGTTTAGAAAAAACTGGGTTGAGGCTTCCTGACTGCTCTCACGCAAACCGTGGCTGTCTGTACACACCTCTTTGGGGTACTCCTGAGTTGTGCGCATGCTCAGTCATTCGGACTGTCGTTAACGCACCGCAGTTTGGCTCGGCAATTTGGTCAAAGTGTGGTCCAAACGTCGGCAAATTTGGAGGTCGAAAAATGTTCCGACGAACTTCAAATTTTGCATGCCCTAAACTCTCTATATTGCGCACTTGTCATAAAAAATTGACAGACTTTCGCCGGGAAATGGCAGAGAAATTTCAAAGTTTAGAAAAAACTGGGTTGAGGCTTCCTGACTGCTCTCACCGCAAACCGTGGCTGTCTGTACACACCTCTTTGGGGTACTCCTGAGTTGTGCGCATGCTCAGTCATTCGGACTGTCGTTAACGCACCGCAGTTTGGCTCGGCAATTTGGTCAAAGTGTGGTCCAAACGTCGGCAAATTTGGAGGTCGAAAAATGTTCCGACGAACTTCAAATTTTGCATGCCTAAACTCTCTATATTGCGCACTTGTCATACAAAATTGACAGACTTTCGCCGGGAAATGGCAGAGAAATTTCAAAGTTTAGAAAAAACTGGGTTGAGGCTTCCTGACTGCTCTCACGCAAACCGTGGCTGTCTGTACACACCTCTTTGGGGTACTCCTGAGTTGTGCGCATGCTCAGTCATTCGGACTGTCGTTAACGCACCGCAGTTTGGCTCGGCAATTTGGTCAAAGTGTGGTCCAAACGTCGGCAAATTTGGAGGTCGAAAAATGTTCCGACGAACTTCAAATTTTGCATGCCCTAAACTCTCTATATTGCGCACTTGTCATAAAAAATTGACAGACTTTCGCCGGGAAATGGCAGAGAAATTTCAAAGTTTAGAAAAAACTGGGTTGAGGCTTCCTGACTGCTCTCACGCAAACCGTGGCTGTCTGTACACACCTCTTTGGGGTACTCCTGAGTTGTGCGCATGCTCAGTCATTCGGACTGTCGTTAACGCACCGCAGTTTGGCTCGGCAATTTGGTCGAAAGTGTGGTCCAAACGTCGGCAAATTTGGAGGTCGAAAAATGTTCCGACGAACTTCAAATTTTGCATGCCCTAAACTCTCTATATTGCGCACTTGTCATACAAAATTGACAGACCTTTCGCCGGGAAATGGCAGAGAAATTTCAAAGTTTAGAAAAAACTGGGTTGAGGCTTCCTGACTGCTCTCACGCAAACCGTGGCTGTCTGTACACACCTCTTTGGGGTACTCCTGAGTTGTGCGCATGCTCAGTCATTCGGACTGTCGTTAACGCACCGCAGTTTGGCTCGGCAATTTGGTCAAAGTGTGGTCCAAACGTCGGCAAATTTGGAGGTCGAAAATGTTCCGACGAACTTCAAATTTTGCATGCCCTAAACTCTCTATATTGCGCACTTGTCATAAAAAATTGACAGACTTTCGCCGGGAAATGGCAGAGAAATTTCAAAGTTTAGAAAAAACTGGGTTGAGGCTTCCTGACTGCTCTCACGCAAACCGTGGCTGTCTGTACACACCTCTTTGGGGTACTCCTGAGTTGTGCGCATGCTCAGTCATTCGGACTGTCGTTAACGCACCGCAGTTTGGCTCGGCAATTTGGTCAAAGTGTGGTCCAAACGTCGGCAAATTTGGAGGTCGAAAAATGTTCCGACGAACTTCAAATTTTGCATGCCCTAAACTCTCTATATTGCGCACTTGTCATAAAAAATTGACAGACTTTCGCCGGGAAATGGCAGAGAAATTTCAAAGTTTAGAAAAAACTGGGTTGAGGCTTCCTGACTGCTCTCACGCAAACCGTGGCTGTCTGTACACACCTCTTTGGGGTACTCCTGAGTTGTGCGCATGCTCAGTCATTCGGACTGTCGTTAACGCACCGCAGTTTGGCTCGGCAATTTGGTCAAAGTGTGGTCCAAACGTCGGCAAATTTGGAGGTCGAAAAATGTTCCGACGAACTTCAAATTTTGCATGCCCTAAACTCTCTATATTGCGCACTTGTCATAAAAAATTGACAGACTTTCGCCGGGAAATGGCAGAGAAATTTCAAAGTTTAGAAAAAACTGGGTTGAGGCTTCCTGACTGCTCTCACGCAAACCGTGGCTGTCTGTACACACCTCTTTGGGGTACTCCTGAGTTGTGCGCATGCTCAGTCATTCGGACTGTCGTTAACGCACCGCAGTTTGGCTCGGCAATTTGGTCAAAGTGTGGTCCAAACGTCGGCAAATTTGGAGGTCGAAAAATGTTCCGACGAACTTCAAATTTTGCATGCCCTAAACTCTCTATATTGCGCACTTGTCATAAAAAATTGACAGACTTTCGCCGGGAAATGGCAGAGAAATTTCAAAGTTTAGAAAAAACTGGGTTGAGGCTTCCTGACTGCTCTCACGCAAACCGTGGCTGTCTGTACACACCTCTTTGGGGTACTCCTGAGTTGTGCGCATGCTCAGTCATTCGGACTGTCGTTAACGCACCGCAGTTTGGCTCGGCAATTTGGTCAAAGTGTGGTCCAAACGTCGGCAAATTTGGAGGTCGAAAAATGTTCCGACGAACTTCAAATTTTGCATGCCCTAATCTCTCTATATTGCGCACTTGTCATAAAAAATTGACAGACTTTCGCCGGGAAATGGCAGAGAAATTTCAAAGTTTAGAAAAAACTGGGTTGAGGCTTCCTGACTGCTCTCACGCAAACCGTGGCTGTCTGTACACACCTCTTTGGGGTACTCCTGAGTTGTGCGCATGCTCAGTCATTCGGACTGTCGTTAACGCACCGCAGTTTGGCTCGGCAATTTGGTCAAAGTGTGGTCCAAACGTCGGCAAATTTGGAGGTCGAAAAATGTTCCGACGAACTTCAAATTTTGCATGCCCTAAACTCTCTATATTGCGCACTTGTCATAAAAAATTGACAGACTTTCGCCGGGAAATGGCAGAGAAATTTCAAAGTTTAGAAAAAACTGGGTTGAGGCTTCCTGACTGCTCTCACGCAAACCGTGGCTGTCTGTACACACCTCTTTGGGGTACTCCTGAGTTGTGCGCATGCTCAGTCATTCGGACTGTCGTTAACGCACCGCAGTTTGGCTCGGCAATTTGGTCAAAGTGTGGTCCAAACGTCGGCAAATTTGGAGGTCGAAAAATGTTCCGACGAACTTCAAATTTTGCATGCCCTAAACTCTCTATATTGCGCACTTGTCATAAAAAATTGACAGACTTTCGCCGGGAAATGGCAGAGAAATTTCAAAGTTTAGAAAAAACTGGGTTGAGGCTTCCTGACTGCTCTCACGCAAACCGTGGCTGTCTGTACACACCTCTTTGGGGTACTCCTGAGTTGTGCGCATGCTCAGTCATTCGGACTGTCGTTAACGCACCGCAGTTTGGCTCGGCAATTTGGTCAAAGTGTGGTCCAAACGTCGGCAAATTTGGAGGTCGAAAAATGTTCCGACGAACTTCAAATTTTGCATGCCCTAAACTCTCTATATTGCGCACTTGTCATAAAAAATTGACAGACTTTCGCCGGGAAATGGCAGAGAAATTTCAAAGTTTAGAAAAAACTGGGTTGAGGCTTCCTGACTGCTCTCACGCAAACCGTGGCTGTCTGTACACACCTCTTTGGGGTACTCCTGAGTTGTGCGCATGCTCAGTCATTCGGACTGTCGTTAACGCACCGCAGTTTGGCTCGGCAATTTGGTCAAAGTGTGGTCCAAACGTCGGCAAATTTGGAGGTCGAAAAATGTTCCGACGAACTTCAAATTTTGCATGCCCTAAACTCTCTATATTGCGCACTTGTCATAAAAAATTGACAGACTTTCGCCGGGAAATGGCAGAGAAATTTCAAAGTTTAGAAAAAACTGGGTTGAGGCTTCCTGACTGCTCTCACGCAAACCGTGGCTGTCTGTACACACCTCTTTGGGGTACTCCTGAGTTGTGCGCATGCTCAGTCATTCGGACTGTCGTTAACGCACCGCAGTTTGGCTCGGCAATTTGGTCAAAGTGTGGTCCAAACGTCGGCAAATTTGGAGGTCGAAAAATGTTCCGACGAACTTCAAATTTTGCATGCCCTAAACTCTCTATATTGCGCACTTGTCATAAAAAATTGACAGACTTTCGCCGGGAAATGGCAGAGAAATTTCAAAGTTTAGAAAAAACTGGGTTGAGGCTTCCTGACTGCTCTCACGCAAACCGTGGCTGTCTGTACACACCTCTTTGGGGTACTCCTGAGTTGTGCGCATGCTCAGTCATTCGGACTGTCGTTAACGCACCGCAGTTTGGCTCGGCAATTTGGTCAAAGTGTGGTCCAAACGTCGGCAAATTTGGAGGTCGAAAAATGTTCCGACGAACTTCAAATTTTGCATGCCCTAAACTCTCTATATTGCGCACTTGTCATAAAAAATTGACAGACTTTCGCCGGGAAATGGCAGAGAAATTTCAAAGTTTAGAAAAAACTGGGTTGAGGCTTCCTGACTGCTCTCACGCAAACCGTGGCTGTCTGTACACACCTCTTTGGGGTACTCCTGAGTTGTGCGCATGCTCAGTCATTCGGACTGTCGTTAACGCACCGCAGTTTGGCTCGGCAATTTGGTCAAAGTGTGGTCCAAACGTCGGCAAATTTGGAGGTCGAAAAATGTTCCGACGAACTTCAAATTTTGCATGCCCTAAACTCTCTATATTGCGCACTTGTCATAAAAAATTGACAGACTTTCGCCGGGAAATGGCAGAGAAATTTCAAAGTTTAGAAAAAACTGGGTTGAGGCTTCCTGACTGCTCTCACGCAAACCGTGGCTGTCTGTACACACCTCTTTGGGGTACTCCTGAGTTGTGCGCATGCTCAGTCATTCGGACTGTCGTTAACGCACCGCAGTTTGGCTCGGCAATTTGGTCAAAGTGTGGTCCAAACGTCGGCAAATTTGGAGGTCGAAAAATGTTCCGACGAACTTCAAATTTTGCATGCCCTAAACTCTCTATATTGCGCACTTGTCATAAAAAATTGACAGACTTTCGCCGGGAAATGGCAGAGAAATTTCAAAGTTTAGAAAAAACTGGGTTGAGGCTTCCTGACTGCTCTCACGCAAACCGTGGCTGTCTGTACACACCTCTTTGGGGTACTCCTGAGTTGTGCGCATGCTCAGTCATTCGGACTGTCGTTAACGCACCGCAGTTTGGCTCGGCAATTTGGTCAAAGTGTGGTCCAAACGTCGGCAAATTTGGAGGTCGAAAAATGTTCCGACGAACTTCAAATTTTGCATGCCCTAAACTCTCTATATTGCGCACTTGTCATAAAAAATTGACAGACTTTCGCCGGGAAATGGCAGAGAAATTTCAAAGTTTAGAAAAAACTGGGTTGAGGCTTCCTGACTGCTCTCACGCAAACCGTGGCTGTCTGTACACACCTCTTTGGGGTACTCCTGAGTTGTGCGCATGCTCAGTCATTCGGACTGTCGTTAACGCACCGCAGTTTGGCTCGGCAATTTGGTCAAAGTGTGGTCCAAACGTCGGCAAATTTGGAGGTCGAAAAATGTTCCGACGAACTTCAAATTTTGCATGCCCTAAACTCTCTATATTGCGCACTTGTCATAAAAAATTGACAGACTTTCGCCGGGAAATGGCAGAGAAATTTCAAAGTTTAGAAAAAACTGGGTTGAGGCTTCCTGACTGCTCTCACGCAAACCGTGGCTGTCTGTACACACCTCTTTGGGGTACTCCTGAGTTGTGCGCATGCTCAGTCATTCGGACTGTCGTTAACGCACCGCAGTTTGGCTCGGCAATTTGGTCAAAGTGTGGTCCAAACGTCGGCAAATTTGGAGGTCGAAAAATGTTCCGACGAACTTCAAATTTTGCATGCCCTAAACTCTCTATATTGCGCACTTGTCATAAAAAATTGACAGACTTTCGCCGGGAAATGGCAGAGAAATTTCAAAGTTTAGAAAAAACTGGGTTGAGGCTTCCTGACTGCTCTCACGCAAACCGTGGCTGTCTGTACACACCTCTTTGGGGTACTCCTGAGTTGTGCGCATGCTCAGTCATTCGGACTGTCGTTAACGCACCGCAGTTTGGCTCGGCAATTTGGTCAAAGTGTGGTCCAAACGTCGGCAAATTTGGAGGTCGAAAAATGTTCCGACGAACTTCAAATTTTGCATGCCCTAAACTCTCTATATTGCGCACTTGTCATAAAAAATTGACAGACTTTCGCCGGGAAATGGCAGAGAAATTTCAAAGTTTAGAAAAAACTGGGTTGAGGCTTCCTGACTGCTCTCACGCAAACCGTGGCTGTCTGTACACACCTCTTTGGGGTACTCCTGAGTTGTGCGCATGCTCAGTCATTCGGACTGTCGTTAACGCACCGCAGTTTGGCTCGGCAATTTGGTCAAAGTGTGGTCCAAACGTCGGCAAATTTGGAGGTCGAAAAATGTTCCGACGAACTTCAAATTTTGCATGCCCTAAACTCTCTATATTGCGCACTTGTCATAAAAAATTGACAGACTTTCGCCGGGAAATGGCAGAGAAATTTCAAAGTTTAGAAAAAACTGGGTTGAGGCTTCCTGACTGCTCTCACGCAAACCGTGGCTGTCTGTACACACCTCTTTGGGGTACTCCTGAGTTGTGCGCATGCTCAGTCATTCGGACTGTCGTTAACGCACCGCAGTTTGGCTCGGCAATTTGGTCAAAGTGTGGTCCAAACGTCGGCAAATTTGGAGGTCGAAAAATGTTCCGACGAACTTCAAATTTTGCATGCCCTAAACTCTCTATATTGCGCACTTGTCATAAAAAATTGACAGACTTTCGCCGGGAAATGGCAGAGAAATTTCAAAGTTTAGAAAAAACTGGGTTGAGGCTTCCTGACTGCTCTCACGCAAACCGTGGCTGTCTGTACACACCTCTTTGGGGTACTCCTGAGTTGTGCGCATGCTCAGTCATTCGGACTGTCGTTAACGCACCGCAGTTTGGCTCGGCAATTTGGTCAAAGTGTGGTCCAAACGTCGGCAAATTTGGAGGTCGAAAAATGTTCCGACGAACTTCAAATTTTGCATGCCCTAAACTCTCTATATTGCGCACTTGTCATAAAAAATTGACAGACTTTCGCCGGGAAATGGCAGAGAAATTTCAAAGTTTAGAAAAAACTGGGTTGAGGCTTCCTGACTGCTCTCACGCAAACCGTGGCTGTCTGTACACACCTCTTTGGGGTACTCCTGAGTTGTGCGCATGCTCAGTCATTCGGACTGTCGTTAACGCACCGCAGTTTGGCTCGGCAATTTGGTCAAAGTGTGGTCCAAACGTCGGCAAATTTGGAGGTCGAAAAATGTTCCGACGAACTTCAAATTTTGCATGCCCTAAACTCTCTATATTGCGCACTTGTCATAAAAAATTGACAGACTTTCGCCGGGAAATGGCAGAGAAATTTCAAAGTTTAGAAAAAACTGGGTTGAGGCTTCCTGACTGCTCTCACGCAAACCGTGGCTGTCTGTACACACCTCTTTGGGGTACTCCTGAGTTGTGCGCATGCTCAGTCATTCGGACTGTCGTTAACGCACCGCAGTTTGGCTCGGCAATTTGGTCAAAGTGTGGTCCAAACGTCGGCAAATTTGGAGGTCGAAAAATGTTCCGACGAACTTCAAATTTTGCATGCCCTAAACTCTCTATATTGCGCACTTGTCATAAAAAATTGACAGACTTTCGCCGGGAAATGGCAGAGAAATTTCAAAGTTTAGAAAAAACTGGGTTGAGGCTTCCTGACTGCTCTCACGCAAACCGTGGCTGTCTGTACACACCTCTTTGGGGTACTCCTGAGTTGTGCGCATGCTCAGTCATTCGGACTGTCGTTAACGCACCGCAGTTTGGCTCGGCAATTTGGTCAAAGTGTGGTCCAAACGTCGGCAAATTTGGAGGTCGAAAAATGTTCCGACGAACTTCAAATTTTGCATGCCCTAAACTCTCTATATTGCGCACTTGTCATAAAAAATTGACAGACTTTCGCCGGGAAATGGCAGAGAAATTTCAAAGTTTAGAAAAAACTGGGTTGAGGCTTCCTGACTGCTCTCACGCAAACCGTGGCTGTCTGTACACACCTCTTTGGGGTACTCCTGAGTTGTGCGCATGCTCAGTCATTCGGACTGTCGTTAACGCACCGCAGTTTGGCTCGGCAATTTGGTCAAAGTGTGGTCCAAACGTCGGCAAATTTGGAGGTCGAAAAATGTTCCGACGAACTTCAAATTTTGCATGCCCTAAACTCTCTATATTGCGCACTTGTCATAAAAAATTGACAGACTTTCGCCGGGAAATGGCAGAGAAATTTCAAAGTTTAGAAAAAACTGGGTTGAGGCTTCCTGACTGCTCTCACGCAAACCGTGGCTGTCTGTACACACCTCTTTGGGGTACTCCTGAGTTGTGCGCATGCTCAGTCATTCGGACTGTCGTTAACGCACCGCAGTTTGGCTCGGCAATTTGGTCAAAGTGTGGTCCAAACGTCGGCAAATTTGGAGGTCGAAAAATGTTCCGACGAACTTCAAATTTTGCATGCCCTAAACTCTCTATATTGCGCACTTGTCATAAAAAATTGACAGACTTTCGCCGGGAAATGGCAGAGAAATTTCAAAGTTTAGAAAAAACTGGGTTGAGGCTTCCTGACTGCTCTCACGCAAACCGTGGCTGTCTGTACACACCTCTTTGGGGTACTCCTGAGTTGTGCGCATGCTCAGTCATTCGGACTGTCGTTAACGCACCGCAGTTTGGCTCGGCAATTTGGTCAAAGTAGTGGTCCAAACGTCGGCAAATTTGGAGGTCGAAAAATGTTCCGACGAACTTCAAATTTTGCATGCCCTAAACTCTCTATATTGCGCACTTGTCATAAAAAATTGACAGACTTTCGCCGGGAAATGGCAGAGAAATTTCAAAGTTTAGAAAAAACTGGGTTGAGGCTTCCTGACTGCTCTCACGCAAACCGTGGCTGTCTGTACACACCTCTTTGGGGTACTCCTGAGTTGTGCGCATGCTCAGTCATTCGGACTGTCGTTAACGCACCGCAGTTTGGCTCGGCAATTTGGTCAAAGTGTGGTCCAAACGTCGGCAAATTTGGAGGTCGAAAAATGTTCCGACGAACTTCAAATTTTGCATGCCCTAAACTCTCTATATTGCGCACTTGTCATAAAAAATTGACAGACTTTCGCCGGGAAATGGCAGAGAAATTTCAAAGTTTAGAAAAAACTGGGTTGAGGCTTCCTGACTGCTCTCACGCAAACCGTGGCTGTCTGTACACACCTCTTTGGGGTACTCCTGAGTTGTGCGCATGCTCAGTCATTCGGACTGTCGTTAACGCACCGCAGTTTGGCTCGGCAATTTGGTCAAAGTGTGGTCCAAACGTCGGCAAATTTGGAGGTCGAAAAATGTTCCGACGAACTTCAAATTTTGCATGCCCTAAACTCTCTATATTGCGCACTTGTCATAAAAAATTGACAGACTTTCGCCGGGAAATGGCAGAGAAATTTCAAAGTTTAGAAAAAACTGGGTTGAGGCTTCCTGACTGCTCTCACGCAAACCGTGGCTGTCTGTACACACCTCTTTGGGGTACTCCTGAGTTGTGCGCATGCTCAGTCATTCGGACTGTCGTTAACGCACCGCAGTTTGGCTCGGCAATTTGGTCAAAGTGTGGTCCAAACGTCGGCAAATTTGGAGGTCGAAAAATGTTCCGACGAACTTCAAATTTTGCATGCCCTAAACTCTCTATATTGCGCACTTGTCATAAAAAATTGACAGACTTTCGCCGGGAAATGGCAGAGAAATTTCAAAGTTTAGAAAAAACTGGGTTGAGGCTTCCTGACTGCTCTCACGCAAACCGTGGCTGTCTGTACACACCTCTTTGGGGTACTCCTGAGTTGTGCGCATGCTCAGTCATTCGGACTGTCGTTAACGCACCGCAGTTTGGCTCGGCAATTTGGTCAAAGTGTGGTCCAAACGTCGGCAAATTTGGAGGTCGAAAAATGTTCCGACGAACTTCAAATTTTGCATGCCCTAAACTCTCTATATTGCGCACTTGTCATAAAAAATTGACAGACTTTCGCCGGGAAATGGCAGAGAAATTTCAAAGTTTAGAAAAAACTGGGTTGAGGCTTCCTGACTGCTCTCACGCAAACCGTGGCTGTCTGTACACACCTCTTTGGGGTACTCCTGAGTTGTGCGCATGCTCAGTCATTCGGACTGTCGTTAACGCACCGCAGTTTGGCTCGGCAATTTGGTCAAAGTGTGGTCCAAACGTCGGCAAATTTGGAGGTCGAAAAATGTTCCGACGAACTTCAAATTTTGCATGCCCTAAACTCTCTATATTGCGCACTTGTCATAAAAAATTGACAGACTTTCGCCGGGAAATGGCAGAGAAATTTCAAAGTTTAGAAAAAACTGGGTTGAGGCTTCCTGACTGCTCTCACGCAAACCGTGGCTGTCTGTACACACCTCTTTGGGGTACTCCTGAGTTGTGCGCATGCTCAGTCATTCGGACTGTCGTTAACGCACCGCAGTTTGGCTCGGCAATTTGGTCAAAGTGTGGTCCAAACGTCGGCAAATTTGGAGGTCGAAAAATGTTCCGACGAACTTCAAATTTTGCATGCCCTAAACTCTCTATATTGCGCACTTGTCATAAAAAATTGACAGACTTTCGCCGGGAAATGGCAGAGAAATTTCAAAGTTTAGAAAAAACTGGGTTGAGGCTTCCTGACTGCTCTCACGCAAACCGTGGCTGTCTGTACACACCTCTTTGGGGTACTCCTGAGTTGTGCGCATGCTCAGTCATTCGGACTGTCGTTAACGCACCGCAGTTTGGCTCGGCAATTTGGTCAAAGTGTGGTCCAAACGTCGGCAAATTTGGAGGTCGAAAAATGTTCCGACGAACTTCAAATTTTGCATGCCCTAAACTCTCTATATTGCGCACTTGTCATAAAAAATTGACAGACTTTCGCCGGGAAATGGCAGAGAAATTTCAAAGTTTAGAAAAAACTGGGTTGAGGCTTCCTGACTGCTCTCACGCAAACCGTGGCTGTCTGTACACACCTCTTTGGGGTACTCCTGAGTTGTGCGCATGCTCAGTCATTCGGACTGTCGTAGTTTGGCTCGGCAATTTGGTCAAAGTGTGGTCCAAACGTCGGCAAATTTGGAGGTCGAAAAATGTTCCGACGAACTTCAAATTTTGCATGCCCTAAACTCTCTATATTGCGCACTTGTCATAAAAAATTGACAGACTTTCGCCGGGAAATGGCAGAGAAATTTCAAAGTTTAGAAAAAACTGGGTTGAGGCTTCCTGACTGCTCTCACGCAAACCGTGGCTGTCTGTACACACCTCTTTGGGGTACTCCTGAGTTGTGCGCATGCTCAGTCATTCGGACTGTCGTTAACGCACCGCAGTTTGGCTCGGCAATTTGGTCAAAGTGTGGTCCAAACGTCGGCAAATTTGGAGGTCGAAAAATGTTCCGACGAACTTCAAATTTTGCATGCCCTAAACTCTCTATATTGCGCACTTGTCATAAAAAATTGACAGACTTTCGCCGGGAAATGGCAGAGAAATTTCAAAGTTTAGAAAAAACTGGGTTGAGGCTTCCTGACTGCTCTCACGCAAACCGTGGCTGTCTGTACACACCTCTTTGGGGTACTCCTGAGTTGTGCGCATGCTCAGTCATTCGGACTGTCGTTAACGCACCGCAGTTTGGCTCGGCAATTTGGTCAAAGTGTGGTCCAAACGTCGGCAAATTTGGAGGTCGAAAAATGTTCCGACGAACTTCAAATTTTGCATGCCCTAAACTCTCTATATTGCGCACTTGTCATAAAAAATTGACAGACTTTCGCCGGGAAATGGCAGAGAAATTTCAAAGTTTAGAAAAAACTGGGTTGAGGCTTCCTGACTGCTCTCACGCAAACCGTGGCTGTCTGTACACACCTCTTTGGGGTACTCCTGAGTTGTGCGCATGCTCAGTCATTCGGACTGTCGTTAACGCACCGCAGTTTGGCTCGGCAATTTGGTCAAAGTGTGGTCCAAACGTCGGCAAATTTGGAGGTCGAAAAATGTTCCGACGAACTTCAAATTTTGCATGCCCTAAACTCTCTATATTGCGCACTTGTCATAAAAAATTGACAGACTTTCGCCGGGAAATGGCAGAGAAATTTCAAAGTTTAGAAAAAACTGGGTTGAGGCTTCCTGACTGCTCTCACGCAAACCGTGGCTGTCTGTACACACCTCTTTGGGGTACTCCTGAGTTGTGCGCATGCTCAGTCATTCGGACTGTCGTTAACGCACCGCAGTTTGGCTCGGCAATTTGGTCAAAGTGTGGTCCAAACGTCGGCAAATTTGGAGGTCGAAAAATGTTCCGACGAACTTCAAATTTTGCATGCCCTAAACTCTCTATATTGCGCACTTGTCATAAAAAATTGACAGACTTTCGCCGGGAAATGGCAGAGAAATTTCAAAGTTTAGAAAAAACTGGGTTGAGGCTTCCTGACTGCTCTCACGCAAACCGTGGCTGTCTGTACACACCTCTTTGGGGTACTCCTGAGTTGTGCGCATGCTCAGTCATTCGGACTGTCGTTAACGCACCGCAGTTTGGCTCGGCAATTTGGTCAAAGTGTGGTCCAAACGTCGGCAAATTTGGAGGTCGAAAAATGTTCCGACGAACTTCAAATTTTGCATGCCCTAAACTCTCTATATTGCGCACTTGTCATAAAAAATTGACAGACTTTCGCCGGGAAATGGCAGAGAAATTTCAAAGTTTAGAAAAAACTGGGTTGAGGCTTCCTGACTGCTCTCACGCAAACCGTGGCTGTCTGTACACACCTCTTTGGGGTACTCCTGAGTTGTGCGCATGCTCAGTCATTCGGACTGTCGTTAACGCACCGCAGTTTGGCTCGGCAATTTGGTCAAAGTGTGCGTCCAAACGTCGGCAAATTTGGAGGTCGAAAAATGTTCCGACGAACTTCAAATTTTGCATGCCCTAAACTCTCTATATTGCGCACTTGTCATAAAAAATTGACAGACTTTCGCCGGGAAATGGCAGAGAAATTTCAAAGTTTAGAAAAAACTGGGTTGAGGCTTCCTGACTGCTCTCACGCAAACCGTGGCTGTCTGTACACACCTCTTTGGGGTACTCCTGAGTTGTGCGCATGCTCAGTCATTCGGACTGTCGTTAACGCACCGCAGTTTGGCTCGGCAATTTGGTCAAAGTGTGGTCCAAACGTCGGCAAATTTGGAGGTCGAAAAATGTTCCGACGAACTTCAAATTTTGCATGCCCTAAACTCTCTATATTGCGCACTTGTCATAAAAAATTGACAGACTTTCGCCGGGAAATGGCAGAGAAATTTCAAAGTTTAGAAAAAACTGGGTTGAGGCTTCCTGACTGCTCTCACGCAAACCGTGGCTGTCTGTACACACCTCTTTGGGGTACTCCTGAGTTGTGCGCATGCTCAGTCATTCGGACTGTCGTTAACGCACCGCAGTTTGGCTCGGCAATTTGGTCAAAGTGTGGTCCAAACGTCGGCAAATTTGGAGGTCGAAAAATGTTCCGACGAACTTCAAATTTTGCATGCCCTAAACTCTCTATATTGCGCACTTGTCATAAAAAATTGACAGACTTTCGCCGGGAAATGGCAGAGAAATTTCAAAGTTTAGAAAAAACTGGGTTGAGGCTTCCTGACTGCTCTCACGCAAACCGTGGCTGTCTGTACACACCTCTTTGGGGTACTCCTGAGTTGTGCGCATGCTCAGTCATTCGGACTGTCGTTAACGCACCGCAGTTTGGCTCGGCAATTTGGTCAAAGTGTGGTCCAAACGTCGGCAAATTTGGAGGTCGAAAAATGTTCCGACGAACTTCAAATTTTGCATGCCCTAAACTCTCTATATTGCGCACTTGTCATAAAAAATTGACAGACTTTCGCCGGGAAATGGCAGAGAAATTTCAAAGTTTAGAAAAAACTGGGTTGAGGCTTCCTGACTGCTCTCACGCAAACCGTGGCTGTCTGTACACACCTCTTTGGGGTACTCCTGAGTTGTGCGCATGCTCAGTCATTCGGACTGTCGTTAACGCACCGCAGTTTGGCTCGGCAATTTGGTCAAAGTGTGGTCCAAACGTCGGCAAATTTGGAGGTCGAAAAATGTTCCGACGAACTTCAAATTTTGCATGCCCTAAACTCTCTATATTGCGCACTTGTCATAAAAAATTGACAGACTTTCGCCGGGAAATGGCAGAGAAATTTCAAAGTTTAGAAAAAACTGGGTTGAGGCTTCCTGACTGCTCTCACGCAAACCGTGGCTGTCTGTACACACCTCTTTGGGGTACTCCTGAGTTGTGCGCATGCTCAGTCATTCGGACTGTCGTTAACGCACCGCAGTTTGGCTCGGCAATTTGGTCAAAGTGTGGTCCAAACGTCGGCAAATTTGGAGGTCGAAAAATGTTCCGACGAACTTCAAATTTTGCATGCCCTAAACTCTCTATATTGCGCACTTGTCATAAAAAATTGACAGACTTTCGCCGGGAAATGGCAGAGAAATTTCAAAGTTTAGAAAAAACTGGGTTGAGGCTTCCTGACTGCTCTCACGCAAACCGTGGCTGTCTGTACACACCTCTTTGGGGTACTCCTGAGTTGTGCGCATGCTCAGTCATTCGGACTGTCGTTAACGCACCGCAGTTTGGCTCGGCAATTTGGTCAAAGTGTGGTCCAAACGTCGGCAAATTTGGAGGTCGAAAAATGTTCCGACGAACTTCAAATTTTGCATGCCCTAAACTCTCTATATTGCGCACTTGTCATAAAAAATTGACAGACTTTCGCCGGGAAATGGCAGAGAAATTTCAAAGTTTAGAAAAAACTGGGTTGAGGCTTCCTGACTGCTCTCACGCAAACCGTGGCTGTCTGTACACACCTCTTTGGGGTACTCCTGAGTTGTGCGCATGCTCAGTCATTCGGACTGTCGTTAACGCACCGCAGTTTGGCTCGGCAATTTGGTCAAAGTGTGGTCCAAACGTCGGCAAATTTGGAGGTCGAAAAATGTTCCGACGAACTTCAAATTTTGCATGCCCTAAACTCTCTATATTGCGCACTTGTCATAAAAAATTGACAGACTTTCGCCGGGAAATGGCAGAGAAATTTCAAAGTTTAGAAAAAACTGGGTTGAGGCTTCCTGACTGCTCTCACGCAAACCGTGGCTGTCTGTACACACCTCTTTGGGGTACTCCTGAGTTGTGCGCATGCTCAGTCATTCGGACTGTCGTTAACGCACCGCAGTTTGGCTCGGCAATTTGGTCAAAGTGTGGTCCAAACGTCGGCAAATTTGGAGGTCGAAAAATGTTCCGACGAACTTCAAATTTTGCATGCCCTAAACTCTCTATATTGCGCACTTGTCATAAAAAATTGACAGACTTTCGCCGGGAAATGGCAGAGAAATTTCAAAGTTTAGAAAAAACTGGGTTGAGGCTTCCTGACTGCTCTCACGCAAACCGTGGCTGTCTGTACACACCTCTTTGGGGTACTCCTGAGTTGTGCGCATGCTCAGTCATTCGGACTGTCGTTAACGCACCGCAGTTTGGCTCGGCAATTTGGTCAAAGTGTGGTCCAAACGTCGGCAAATTTGGAGGTCGAAAAATGTTCCGACGAACTTCAAATTTTGCATGCCCTAAACTCTCTATATTGCGCACTTGTCATAAAAAATTGACAGACTTTCGCCGGGAAATGGCAGAGAAATTTCAAAGTTTAGAAAAAACTGGGTTGAGGCTTCCTGACTGCTCTCACGCAAACCGTGGCTGTCTGTACACACCTCTTTGGGGTACTCCTGAGTTGTGCGCATGCTCAGTCATTCGGACTGTCGTTAACGCACCGCAGTTTGGCTCGGCAATTTGGTCAAAGTGTGGTCCAAACGTCGGCAAATTTGGAGGTCGAAAAATGTTCCGACGAACTTCAAATTTTGCATGCCCTAAACTCTCTATATTGCGCACTTGTCATAAAAAATTGACAGACTTTCGCCGGGAAATGGCAGAGAAATTTCAAAGTTTAGAAAAAACTGGGTTGAGGCTTCCTGACTGCTCTCACGCAAACCGTGGCTGTCTGTACACACCTCTTTGGGGTACTCCTGAGTTGTGCGCATGCTCAGTCATTCGGACTGTCGTTAACGCACCGCAGTTTGGCTCGGCAATTTGGTCAAAGTGTGGTCCAAACGTCGGCAAATTTGGAGGTCGAAAAATGTTCCGACGAACTTCAAATTTTGCATGCCCTAAACTCTCTATATTGCGCACTTGTCATAAAAAATTGACAGACTTTCGCCGGGAAATGGCAGAGAAATTTCAAAGTTTAGAAAAAACTGGGTTGAGGCTTCCTGACTGCTCTCACGCAAACCGTGGCTGTCTGTACACACCTCTTTGGGGTACTCCTGAGTTGTGCGCATGCTCAGTCATTCGGACTGTCGTTAACGCACCGCAGTTTGGCTCGGCAATTTGGTCAAAGTGTGGTCCAAACGTCGGCAAATTTGGAGGTCGAAAAATGTTCCGACGAACTTCAAATTTTGCATGCCCTAAACTCTCTATATTGCGCACTTGTCATAAAAAATTGACAGACTTTCGCCGGGAAATGGCAGAGAAATTTCAAAGTTTAGAAAAAACTGGGTTGAGGCTTCCTGACTGCTCTCACGCAAACCGTGGCTGTCTGTACACACCTCTTTGGGGTACTCCTGAGTTGTGCGCATGCTCAGTCATTCGGACTGTCGTTAACGCACCGCAGTTTGGCTCGGCAATTTGGTCAAAGTGTGGTCCAAACGTCGGCAAATTTGGAGGTCGAAAAATGTTCCGACGAACTTCAAATTTTGCATGCCCTAAACTCTCTATATTGCGCACTTGTCATAAAAAATTGACAGACTTTCGCCGGGAAATGGCAGAGAAATTTCAAAGTTTAGAAAAAACTGGGTTGAGGCTTCCTGACTGCTCTCACGCAAACCGTGGCTGTCTGTACACACCTCTTTGGGGTACTCCTGAGTTGTGCGCATGCTCAGTCATTCGGACTGTCGTTAACGCACCGCAGTTTGGCTCGGCAATTTGGTCAAAGTGTGGTCCAAACGTCGGCAAATTTGGAGGTCGAAAAATGTTCCGACGAACTTCAAATTTTGCATGCCCTAAACTCTCTATATTGCGCACTTGTCATAAAAAATTGACAGACTTTCGCCGGGAAATGGCAGAGAAATTTCAAAGTTTAGAAAAAACTGGGTTGAGGCTTCCTGACTGCTCTCACGCAAACCGTGGCTGTCTGTACACACCTCTTTGGGGTACTCCTGAGTTGTGCGCATGCTCAGTCATTCGGACTGTCGTTAACGCACCGCAGTTTGGCTCGGCAATTTGGTCAAAGTGTGGTCCAAACGTCGGCAAATTTGGAGGTCGAAAAATGTTCCGACGAACTTCAAATTTTGCATGCCCTAAACTCTCTATATTGCGCACTTGTCATAAAAAATTGACAGACTTTCGCCGGGAAATGGCAGAGAAATTTCAAAGTTTAGAAAAAACTGGGTTGAGGCTTCCTGACTGCTCTCACGCAAACCGTGGCTGTCTGTACACACCTCTTTGGGGTACTCCTGAGTTGTGCGCATGCTCAGTCATTCGGACTGTCGTTAACGCACCGCAGTTTGGCTCGGCAATTTGGTCAAAGTGTGGTCCAAACGTCGGCAAATTTGGAGGTCGAAAAATGTTCCGACGAACTTCAAATTTTGCATGCCCTAAACTCTCTATATTGCGCACTTGTCATAAAAAATTGACAGACTTTCGCCGGGAAATGGCAGAGAAATTTCAAAGTTTAGAAAAAACTGGGTTGAGGCTTCCTGACTGCTCTCACGCAAACCGTGGCTGTCTGTACACACCTCTTTGGGGTACTCCTGAGTTGTGCGCATGCTCAGTCATTCGGACTGTCGTTCGGACTGTCGTTAACGCACCGCAGTTTGGCTCGGCAATTTGGTCAAAGTGTGGTCCAAACGTCGGCAAATTTGGAGGTCGAAAAATGTTCCGACGAACTTCAAATTTTGCATGCCCTAAACTCTCTATATTGCGCACTTGTCATAAAAAATTTACAGACTTTCGCCGGGAAATGGCAGAGAAATTTCAAAGTTTAGAAAAAACTGGGTTGAGGCTTCCTGACTGCTCTCACGCAAACCGTGGCTGTCTGTACACACCTCTTTGGGGTACTCCTGAGTTGTGCGCATGCTCAGTCATTCGGACTGTCGTTAACGCACCGCAGTTTGGCTCGGCAATTTGGTCAAAGTGTGGTCCAAACGTCGGCAAATTTGGAGGTCGAAAAATGTTCCGACGAACTTCAAATTTTGCATGCCCTAAACTCTCTATATTGCGCACTTGTCATACAAAAATTGACAGACTTTCGCCGGGAAATGGCAGAGAAATTTCAAAGTTTAGAAAAAACTGGGTTGAGGCTTCCTGACTGCTCTCACGCAAACCGGTGGCTGTCTGTACACACCTCTTTGGGGTACTCCTGAGTTGTGCGCATGCTCAGTCATTCGGACTGTCGTTAACGCACCGCAGTTTGGCTCGGCAATTTGGTCAAAGTGTGGTCCAAACGTCGGCGAAATTTGGAGGTCGAAAAAATGTTCCGACGAACTTCAAATTTTGCATGCCCTAAACTCTCTATATTGCGCACTTGTCATACAAAAATTGACAGACTTTCGCCGGGAAATGGCAGAGAAATTTCAAAGTTTAGAAAAAACTGGATGAGGCTTCCTGACTGCTCTCACGCAAACCGTGGCTGTCTGTACACACCTCTTTGGGGTACTCCTGAGTTGTGCGCATGCTCAGTCATTCGGACTGTCGTTAACGCACCGCAGTTTGGCTCGGCAATTTGGTCAAAGTGTGGTCCAAACGTCGGCAAATTTGGAGGTCCAAAAATGTTCCGACGAACTTCAAATTTTGCATGCCCTAAACTCTCTATATTGCGCACTTGTCATACAAAATTGACAGACTTTCGCCGGGAAATGGCAGAGAAATTTCAAAGTTTAGAAAAAACTGGGTTGAGGCTTCCTGACTGCTCTCACGCAAACCGTGGCTGTCTGTACACACCTCTTTGGGGTACTCCTGAGTTGTGCGCATGCTCAGTCATTCGGACTGTCGTTAACGCACCGCAGTTTGGCTCGGCAATTTGGTCAAAGTGTGGTCCAAACGTCGGCAAATTTGGAGGTCGAAAAATGTTCCGACGAACTTCAAATTTTGCATGCCCTAAACTCTCTATATTGCGCACTTGTCATACAAAATTGACAGACTTTCGCCGGGAAATGGCAGAGAAATTTCAAAGTTTAGAAAAAACTGGGTTGAGGCTTCCTGACTGCTCTCACGCAAACCGTGGCTGTCTGTACACACCTCTTTGGGGTACTCCTGAGTTGTGCGCATGCTCAGTCATTCGGACTGTCGTTAACGCACCGCAGTTTGGCTCGGCAATTTGGTCAAAGTGTGGTCCAAACGTCGGCAAATTTGGAGGTCGAAAAATGTTCCGACGAACTTCAAATTTTGCATACCCTAAACTCTCTATATTGCGCACTTGTCATAAAAAATTGACAGACTTTCGCCGGGAAATGGCAGAGAAATTTCAAAGTTTAGAAAAAACTGGGTTGAGGCTTCCTGACTGCTCTCACGCAAACCGTGGCTGTCTGTACACACCTCTTTGGGGTACTCCTGAGTTGTGCGCATGCTCAGTCATTCGGACTGTCGTTAACGCACCGCAGTTTGGCTCGGCAATTTGGTCAAAGTGTGGTCCAAACGTCGGGCAAATTTGGAGGTCCGAAAAATGTTTCCGACGAACTTCAAATTTTGCATGCCCTAAACTCTCTATATTGCGCACTTGTCATAAAAAATTGACAGACTTTCGCCGGGAAATGGCAGAGAAATTTCAAAGTTTAAAAAAACTGGGTTGAGGCTTCCTGACTGCTCTCAACGCAAACCGTGGCTGTCTGTACACACCTCTTTGGGGGGTACTCCTGTTCGGACTGTCGTTAACGCACCGCAGTTTGGCTCGGCAATTTGGTCAAAGTGTGGTCCAAACGTCGGCAAATTTGGAGGTCGAAAAATGTTCCGACGAACTTCAAATTTTGCATGCCCTAAACTCTCTATATTGCGCACTTGTCATAAAAAATTGACAGACTTTCGCCGGGAAATGGCAGAGAAATTTCAAAGTTTAGAAAAAACTGGGTTGAGGCTTCCTGACTGCTCTCACGCAAACCGTGGCTGTCTGTACACACCTCTTTGGGGTACTCCTGAGTTGTGCGCATGCTCAGTCATTCGGACTGTCGTTAACGCACCGCAGTTTGGCTCGGCAATTTGGTCAAAGTGTGGTCCAAACGTCGGCAAATTTGGAGGTCGAAAAATGTTCCGACGAACTTCAAATTTTGCATGCCCTAAACTCTCTATATTGCGCACTTGTCATAAAAAATTGACAGACTTTCGCCGGGAAATGGCAGAGAAATTTCAAAGTTTAGAAAAAACTGGGTTGAGGCTTCCTGACTGCTCTCACGCAAACCGTGGCTGTCTGTACACACCTCTTTGGGGTACTCCTGAGTTGTGCGCATGCTCAGTCATTCGGACTGTCGTTAACGCACCGCAGTTTGGCTCGGCAATTTGGTCAAAGTGTGGTCCAAACGTCGGCAAATTTGGAGGTCGAAAAATGTTCCGACGAACTTCAAATTTTGCATGCCCTAAACTCTCTATATTGCGCACTTGTCATAAAAAATTGACAGACTTTCGCCGGGAAATGGCAGAGAAATTTCAAAGTTTAGAAAAAACTGGGTTGAGGCTTCCTGACTGCTCTCACGCCAAACCGTGGCTGTCTGTACACACCTCTTTGGGGTACTCCTGAGTTGTGCGCATGCTCAGTCATTCGGACTGTCGTTAACGCACCGCAGTTTGGCTCGGCAATTTGGTCAAAGTGTGGTCCAAACGTCGGCAAATTTGGAGGTCGAAAAATGTTCCGACGAACTTCAAATTTTGCATGCCCTAAACTCTCTATATTGCGCACTTGTCATAAAAAATTGACAGACTTTCGCCGGGAAATGGCAGAGAAATTTCAAAGTTTAGAAAAAACTGGGTTGAGGCTTCCTGACTGCTCTCACGCAAACCGTGGCTGTCTGTACACACCTCTTTGGGGTACTCCTGAGTTGTGCGCATGCTCAGTCATTCGGACTGTCGTTAACGCACCGCAGTTTGGCTCGGCAATTTGGTCAAAGTGTGGTCCAAACGTCGGCAAATTTGGAGGTCGAAAAATGTTCCGACGAACTTCAAATTTTGCATGCCCTAAACTCTCTATATTGCGCACTTGTCATAAAAAATTGACAGACTTTCGCCGGGAAATGGCAGAGAAATTTCAAAGTTTAGAAAAAACTGGGTTGAGGCTTCCTGACTGCTCTCACGCAAACCGTGGCTGTCTGTACACACCTCTTTGGGGTACTCCTGAGTTGTGCGCATGCTCAGTCATTCGGACTGTCGTTAACGCACCGCAGTTTGGCTCGGCAATTTGGTCAAAGTGTGGTCCAAACGTCGGCAAATTTGGAGGTCGAAAAATGTTCCGACGAACTTCAAATTTTGCATGCCCTAAACTCTCTATATTGCGCACTTGTCATAAAAAATTGACAGACTTTCGCCGGGAAATGGCAGAGAAATTTCAAAGTTTAGAAAAAACTGGGTTGAGGCTTCCTGACTGCTCTCACGCAAACCGTGGCTGTCTGTACACACCTCTTTGGGGTACTCCTGAGTTGTGCGCATGCTCAGTCATTCGGACTGTCGTTAACGCACCGCAGTTTGGCTCGGCAATTTGGTCAAAGTGTGGTCCAAACGTCGGCAAATTTGGAGGTCGAAAAATGTTCCGACGAACTTCAAATTTTGCATGCCCTAAACTCTCTATATTGCGCACTTGTCATAAAAAATTGACAGACTTTCGCCGGGAAATGGCAGAGAAATTTCAAAGTTTAGAAAAAACTGGGTTGAGGCTTCCTGACTGCTCTCACGCAAACCGTGGCTGTCTGTACACACCTCTTTGGGGTACTCCTGAGTTGTGCGCATGCTCAGTCATTCGGACTGTCGTTAACGCACCGCAGTTTGGCTCGGCAATTTGGTCAAAGTGTGGTCCAAACGTCGGCAAATTTGGAGGTCGAAAAATGTTCCGACGAACTTCAAATTTTGCATGCCCTAAACTCTCTATACTGCGCACTTGTCATAAAAAATTGACAGACTTTCGCCGGGAAATGGCAGAGAAATTTCAAAGTTTAGAAAAAACTGGGTTGAGGCTTCCTGACTGCTCTCACGCAAACCGTGGCTGTCTGTACACACCTCTTTGGGGTACTCCTGAGTTGTGCGCATGCTCAGTCATTCGGACTGTCGTTAACGCACCGCAGTTTGGCTCGGCAATTTGGTCAAAGTGTGGTCCAAACGTCGGCAAATTTGGAGGTCGAAAAATGTTCCGACGAACTTCAAATTTTGCATGCCCTAAACTCTCTATATTGCGCACTTGTCATAAAAAATTGACAGACTTTCGCCGGGAAATGGCAGAGAAATTTCAAAGTTTAGAAAAAACTGGGTTGAGGCTTCCTGACTGCTCTCACGCAAACCGTGGCTGTCTGTACACACCTCTTTGGGGTACTCCTGAGTTGTGCGCATGCTCAGTCATTCGGACTGTCGTTAACGCACCGCAGTTTGGCTCGGCAATTTGGTCAAAGTGTGGTCCAAACGTCGGCAAATTTGGAGGTCGAAAAATGTTCCGACGAACTTCAAATTTTGCATGCCCTAAACTCTCTATATTGCGCACTTGTCATAAAAAATTGACAGACTTTCGCCGGGAAATGGCAGAGAAATTTCAAAGTTTAGAAAAAACTGGGTTGAGGCTTCCTGACTGCTCTCACGCAAACCGTGGCTGTCTGTACACACCTCTTTGGGGTACTCCTGAGTTGTGCGCATGCTCAGTCATTCGGACTGTCGTTAACGCACCGCAGTTTGGCTCGGCAATTTGGTCAAAGTGTGGTCCAAACGTCGGCAAATTTGGAGGTCGAAAAATGTTCCGACGAACTTCAAATTTTGCATGCCCTAAACTCTCTATATTGCGCACTTGTCATAAAAAATTGACAGACTTTCGCCGGGAAATGGCAGAGAAATTTCAAAGTTTAGAAAAAACTGGGTTGAGGCTTCCTGACTGCTCTCACGCAAACCGTGGCTGTCTGTACACACCTCTTTGGGGTACTCCTGAGTTGTGCGCATGCTCAGTCATTCGGACTGTCGTTAACGCACCGCAGTTTGGCTCGGCAATTTGGTCAAAGTGTGGTCCAAACGTCGGCAAATTTGGAGGTCGAAAAATGTTCCGACGAACTTCAAATTTTGCATGCCCTAAACTCTCTATATTGCGCACTTGTCATAAAAAATTGACAGACTTTCGCCGGGAAATGGCAGAGAAATTTCAAAGTTTAGAAAAAACTGGGTTGAGGCTTCCTGACTGCTCTCACGCAAACCGTGGCTGTCTGTACACACCTCTTTGGGGTACTCCTGAGTTGTGCGCATGCTCAGTCATTCGGACTGTCGTTAACGCACCGCAGTTTGGCTCGGCAATTTGGTCAAAGTGTGGTCCAAACGTCGGCAAATTTGGAGGTCGAAAAATGTTCCGACGAACTTCAAATTTTGCATGCCCTAAACTCTCTATATTGCGCACTTGTCATAAAAAATTGACAGACTTTCGCCGGGAAATGGCAGAGAAATTTCAAAGTTTAGAAAAAACTGGGTTGAGGCTTCCTGACTGCTCTCACGCAAACCGTGGCTGTCTGTACACACCTCTTTGGGGTACTCCTGAGTTGTGCGCATGCTCAGTCATTCGGACTGTCGTTAACGCACCGCAGTTTGGCTCGGCAATTTGGTCAAAGTGTGGTCCAAACGTCGGCAAATTTGGAGGTCGAAAAATGTTCCGACGAACTTCAAATTTTGCATGCCCTAAACTCTCTATATTGCGCACTTGTCATAAAAAATTGACAGACTTTCGCCGGGAAATGGCAGAGAAATTTCAAAGTTTAGAAAAAACTGGGTTGAGGCTTCCTGACTGCTCTCACGCAAACCGTGGCTGTCTGTACACACCTCTTTGGGGTACTCCTGAGTTGTGCGCATGCTCAGTCATTCGGACTGTCGTTAACGCACCGCAGTTTGGCTCGGCAATTTGGTCAAAGTGTGGTCCAAACGTCGGCAAATTTGGAGGTCGAAAAATGTTCCGACGAACTTCAATTTTGCATGCCCTAAACTCTCTATATTGCGCACTTGTCATAAAAAATTGACAGACTTTCGCCGGGAAATGGCAGAGAAATTTCAAAGTTTAGAAAAAACTGGGTTGAGGCTTCCTGACTGCTCTCACGCAAACCGTGGCTGTCTGTACACACCTCTTTGGGGTACTCCTGAGTTGTGCGCATGCTCAGTCATTCGGACTGTCGTTAACGCACCGCAGTTTGGCTCGGCAATTTGGTCAAAGTGTGGTCCAAACGTCGGCAAATTTGGAGGTCGAAAAATGTTCCGACGAACTTCAAATTTTGCATGCCCTAAACTCTCTATATTGCGCACTTGTCATAAAAAATTGACAGACTTTCCCCGGGAAATGGCAGAGAAATTTCAAAGTTTAGAAAAAACTGGGTTGAGGCTTCCTGACTGCTCTCACGCAAACCGTGGCTGTCTGTACACACCTCTTTGGGGTACTCCTGAGTTGTGCGCATGCTCAGTCATTCGGACTGTCGTTAACGCACCGCAGTTTGGCTCGGCAATTTGGTCAAAGTGTGGTCCAAACGTCGGCAAATTTGGAGGTCGAAAAATGTTCCGACGAACTTCAAATTTTGCATGCCCTAAACTCTCTATATTGCGCACTTGTCATAAAAAATTGACAGACTTTCGCCGGGAAATGGCAGAGAAATTTCAAAGTTTAGAAAAAACTGGGTTGAGGCTTCCTGACTGCTCTCACGCAAACCGTGGCTGTCTGTACACACCTCTTTGGGGTACTCCTGAGTTGTGCGCATGCTCAGTCATTCGGACTGTCGTTAACGCACCGCAGTTTGGCTCGGCAATTTGGTCAAAGTGTGGTCCAAACGTCGGCAAATTTGGAGGTCGAAAAATGTTCCGACGAACTTCAAATTTTGCATGCCCTAAACTCTCTATATTGCGCACTTGTCATAAAAAATTGACAGACTTTCGCCGGGAAATGGCAGAGAAATTTCAAAGTTTAGAAAAAAATGGGTTGATGCTTCCTGACTGCTCTCACGCAAACCGTGGCTGTCTGTACACACCTCTTTGGGGTACTCCTGAGTTGTGCGCATGCTCAGTCATTCGGACTGTCGTTAACGCACCGCAGTTTGGCTCGGCAATTTGGTCAAAGTGTGGTCCAAACGTCGGCAAATTTGGAGGTCGAAAAATGTTCCGACGAACTTCAAATTTTGCATGCCCTAAACTCTCTATATTGCGCACTTGTCATAAAAAATTGACAGACTTTCGCCGGGAAATGGCAGAGAAATTTCAAAGTTTAGAAAAAACTGGGTTGAGGCTTCCTGACTGCTCTCACGCAAACCGTGGCTGTCTGTACACACCTCTTTGGGGTACTCCTGAGTTGTGCGCATGCTCAGTCATTCGGACTGTCGTTAACGCACCGCAGTTTGGCTCGGCAATTTGGTCAAAGTGTGGTCCAAACGTCGGCAAATTTGGAGGTCGAAAAATGTTCCGACGAACTTCAAATTTTGCATGCCCTAAACTATCTATATTGCGCACTTGTCATACAAAATTGACAGACTTTCGCCGGGAAATGGCAGAGAAATTTCAAAGTTTAGAAAAAACTGGGTTGAGGCTTCCTGACTGCTCTCACGCAAACCGTGGCTGTCTGTACACACCTCTTTGGGGTACTCCTGAGTTGTGCGCATGCTCAGTCATTCGGACTGTCGTTAACGCACCGCAGTTTGGCTCGGCAATTTGGTCAAAGTGTGGTCCAAACGTCGGCAAATTTGGAGGTCGAAAAATGTTCCGACGAACTTCAAATTTTGCATGCCCTAAACTCTCTATATTGCGCACTTGTCATAAAAAAATTGACAGACTTTCGCCGGGAAATGGCAGAGAAATTTCAAAGTTTAGAAAAAACTGGGTTGAGGCTTCCTGACTGCTCTCACGCAAACCGTGGCTGTCTGTACACACCTCTTTGGGGTACTCCTGAGTTGTGCGCATGCTCAGTCATTCGGACTGTCGTTAACGCACCGCAGTTTGGCTCGGCAATTTGGTCAAAGTGTGGTCCAAACGTCGGCAAATTTGGAGGTCGAAAAATGTTCCGACGAACTTCAAATTTTGCATGCCCTAAACTCTCTATATTGCGCACTTGTCATAAAAAAAATTGACAGACTTTCGCCGGGAAATGGAAGAGAAATTTCAAAGTTTAGAAAAAACTGGGTTGAGGCTTCCTGACTGCTCTCACGCAAACCGTGGCTGTCTGTACACACCTCTTTGGGGTACTCCTGAGTTGTGCGCATGCTCAGTCATTCGGACTGTCGTTAACGCACCGCAGTTTGGCTCGGCAATTTGGTCAAAGTGTGGTCCAAACGTCGGCAAATTTGGAGGTCGACAAATGTTCCGACGAACTTCAAATTTTGCATGCCCTAAACTCTCTATATTGCGCACTTGTCATAAAAAAATTGACAGACTTTCGCCGGGAAATGGCAGAGAAATTTCAAAGTTTAGAAAAAACTGGGTTGAGGCTTCCTGACTGCTCTCACGCAAACCGTGGCTGTCTGTACACACCTCTTTGGGGTACTCCTGAGTTGTGCGCATGCTCAGTCATTCGGACTGTCGTTAACGCACCGCAGTTTGGTTCGGCAATTTGGTCAAAGTGTGGTCCAAACGTCGGCAAATTTGGAGGTCGAAAAATGTTCCGACGAACTTCAAATTTTGCATGCCCTAAACTCTCTATATTGCGCACTTGTCATAAAAAATTGACAGACTTTCGCCGGGAAATGGCAGAGAAATTTCAAAGTTTAGAAAAAACTGGGTTGAGGCTTCCTGACTGCTCTCACGCAAACCGTGGCTGTCTGTACACACCTCTTTGGGGTACTCCTGAGTTGTGCGCATGCTCAGTCATTCGGACTGTCGTTAACGCACCGCAGTTTGGCTCGGCAATTTGGTCAAAGTGTGGTCCAAACGTCGGCAAATTTGGAGGTCGAAAAATGTTCCGACGAACTTCAAATTTTGCATGCCCTAAACTCTCTATATTGCGCACTTGTCATACAAAATTTACAGACTTTCGCCGGGAAATGGCAGAGAAATTTCAAAGTTTAGAAAAAACTGGGTTGAGGCTTCCTGACTGCTCTCACGCAAACCGTGGCTGTCTGTACACACCTCTTTGGGGTACTCCTGAGTTGTGCGCATGCTCAGTCATTCGGACTGTCGTTAACGCACCGCAGTTTGGCTCGGCAGTTTGGTCAAAGTGTGGTCCAAACGTAGGCAAATTTGGAGGTCGAAAAATGTTCCGACGAACTTCAAATTGTGCATGCCCTAAACTCTCTATATTGCGCACTTGTCATAAAAAATTGACAGACTTTCGCCAGGAAATGGCAGAGAAATTTCAAAGTTTAGAAAAAACTGGGTTGAGGCTTCCTGACTGCTCTCACGCAAACCGTGGCTGTCTGTACACACCTCTTTGGGGTACTCCTGAGTTGTGCGCATGCTCAGTCATTCGGACTGTCGTTAACGCACCGCAGTTTGGCTCGGCAATTTGGTCAAAGTGTGGTCCAAACGTCGGCAAATTTGGAGGTCGAAAAATGTTCCGACGAACTTCAAATTTTGCATGCCCTAAACTCTCTATATTGCGCACTTGTCATAAAAAATTGACAGACTTTCGCCGGGAAATGGCAGAGAAATTTCAAAGTTTAGAAAAAACTGGGTTGAGGCTTCCTGACTGCTCTCACGCAAACCGTGGCTGTCTGTACACACCTCTTTGGGGTACTCCTGAGTTGTGCGCATGCTCAGTCATTCGGACTGTCGTTAACGCACCGCAGTTTGGCTCGGCAATTTGGTCAAAGTGTGGTCCAAACGTCGGCAAATTTGGAGGTCGAAAAATGTTCCGACGAACTTCAAATTGTGCATGCCCTAAACTCTCTATATTGCGCACTTGTCATAAAAAATTGACAGACTTTCGCCAGGAAATGGCAGAGAAATTTCAAAGTTTAGAAAAAACTGGGTTGAGGCTTCCTGACTGCTCTCACGCAAACCGTGGCTGTCTGTACACACCTCTTTGGGGTACTCCTGAGTTGTGCGCATGCTCAGTCATTCGGACTGTCGTTAACGCACCGCAGTTTGGCTCGGCAATTTGGTCAAAGTGTGGTCCAAACGTCGGCAAATTTGGAGGTCGAAAAATGTTCCGACGAACTTCAAATTTTGCATGCCCTAAACTCTCTATATTGCGCACTTGTCATAAAAAATTGACAGACTTTCGCCGGGAAATGGCAGAGAAATTTCAAAGTTTAGAAAAAACTGGGTTGAGGCTTCCTGACTGCTCTCACGCAAACCGTGGCTGTCTGTACACACCTCTTTGGGGTACTCCTGAGTTGTGCGCATGCTCAGTCATTCGGACTGTCGTTAACGCACCGCAGTTTGGCTCGGCAATTTGGTCAAAGTGTGGTCCAAACGTCGGCAAATTTGGAGGTCGAAAAATGTTCCGACGAACTTCAAATTTTGCATGCCCTAAACTCTCTATATTGCGCACTTGTCATAAAAAATTGACAGACTTTCGCCGGGAATTGGCAGAGAAATTTCAAAGTTTAGAAAAAACTGGGTTGAGGCTTCCTGACTGCTCTCACGCAAACCGTGGCTGTCTGTACACACCTCTTTGGGGTACTCCTGAGTTGTGCGCATGCTCAGTCATTCGGACTGTCGTTAACGCACCGCAGTTTGGCTCGGCAATTTGGTCAAAGTGTGGTCCAAACGTCGGCAAATTTGGAGGTCGAAAAATGTTCCGACGAACTTCAAATTTTGCATGCCCTAAACTCTCTATATTGCGCACTTGTCATAAAAAATTGACAGACTTTCGCCGGGAAATGGCAGAGAAATTTAAAAGTTTAGAAAAAACTGGGTTGAGGCTTCCTGACTGCTCTCACGCAAACCGTGGCTGTCTGTACACACCTCTTTGGGGTACTCCTGAGTTGTGCGCATGCTCAGTCATTCGGACTGTCGTTAACGCACCGCAGTTTGGCTCGGCAATTTGGTCAAAGTGTGGTCCAAACGTCGGCAAATTTGGAGGTCGAAAAATGTTCCGACGAACTTCAAATTTTGCATGCCCTAAACTCTCTATATTGCGCACTTGTCATAAAGAATTGACAGACTTTCGCCGGGAAATGGCAGAGAAATTTCAAAGTTTAGAAAAAACTGGGTTGAGGCTTCCTGACTGCTCTCACGCAAACCGTGGCTGTCTGTACACACCTCTTTGGGGTACTCCTGAGTTGTGCGCATGCTCAGTCATTCGGACTGTCGTTAACGCACCGCAGTTTGGCTCGGCAATTTGGTCAAAGTGTGGTCCAAACGTCGGCAAATTTGGAGGTCGAAAAATGTTCCGACGAACTTCAAATTTTGCATGCCCTAAACTCTCTATATTGCGCACTTGTCATAAAAAATTGACAGACTTTCGCCGGGAAATGGCAGAGAAATTTCAAAGTTTAGAAAAAACTGGGTTGAGGCTTCCTGACTGCTCTCACGCAAACCGTGGCTGTCTGTACACACCTCTTTGGGGTACTCCTGAGTTGTGCGCATGCTCAGTCATTTGGACTGTCGTTAACGCACCGCAGTTTGGCTCGGCAATTTGGTCAAAGTGTGGTCCAAACGTCGGCAAATTTGGAGGTCGAAAAATGTTCCGACGAACTTCAAATTTTGCATGCCCTAAACTCTCTATATTGCGCACTTGTCATAAAAAATTGACAGACTTTCGCCAGGAAATGGCAGAGAAATTTAAAAGTTTAGAAAAAACTGGGTTGAGGCTTCCTGACTGCTCTCACGCAAACCGTGGCTGTCTGTACACACCTCTTTGGGGTACTCCTGAGTTGTGCGCATGCTCAGTCATTCGGACTGTCGTTAACGCACCGCAGTTTGGCTCGGCAATTTGGTCAAAGTGTGGTCCAAACGTCGGCAAATTTGGAGGCCGAAAAATGTTCCGACGAACTTCAAATTTTGCATGCCCTAAACTCTCTATATTGAGGGCGGTCGGGTTGGCGTACGGGTTCTTTCCTCGCCTTTCACCTCTGGGGTCCCGGGTTCGAATCCGGGGCGTGTATGTGGATTGGGTTTGCAGTCCCTACTTGACCGCGTGGGTTTTCCCCTGGGGCATTTCTCTGGGGGTTTTCCTCCCACTTCTAAAACTGCAACTCCTTCTTCGTCATCTCAAGTTGATAATATAGTATAGTTAAAGCTAAAACCGTATAGTTAATGGCATAAAGGGCCTTAGTTGCCGAAGATGCCATAAGATATACAACAACAACAACATCTCTATATTGCGCACTTGTCATAAAAAATTGACAGACTTTCGCCGGGAAATGGCAGAGAAATTTCAAAGTTTAGAAAAAACTGGGTTGAGGCTTCCTGACTGCTCTCACGCAAACCGTGGCTGTCTGTACACACCTCTTTGGGGTACTCCTGAGTTGTGCGCATGCTCAGTCATTCGGACTGTCGTTAACGCACCGCAGTTTGGCTCGGCAATTTGGTCAAAGTGTGGTCCAAACGTCGGCAAATTTGGAGGTCGAAAAATGTTCCGACGAACTTCAAATTTTGCATGCCCTAAACTCTCTATATTGCGCACTTGTCATAAAAAATTGACAGACTTTCGCCGGGAAATGGCAGAGAAATTTCAAAGTTTAGAAAAAACTGGGTTGAGGCTTCCTGACTGCTCTCACGCAAACCGTGGCTGTCTGTACACACCTCTTTGGGGTACTCCTGAGTTGTGCGCATGCTCAGTCATTCGGACTGTCGTTAACGCACCGCAGTTTGGCTCGGCAATTTGGTCAAAGTGTGGTCCAAACGTCGGCAAATTTGGAGGTCGAAAAATGTTCCGACGAACTTCAAATTTTGCATGCCCTAAACTCTCTATATAGCGCACTTGTCATAAAAAATTTACAGACTTTCGCCGGGAAATGGCAGAGAAATTTCAAAGTTTAGAAAAAACTGGGTTGAGGCTTCCTGACTGCTCTCACGCAAACCGTGGCTGTCTGTACACACCTCTTTGGGGTACTCCTGAGTTGTGCGCATGCTCAGTCATTCGGACTGTCGTTAACGCACCGCAGTTTGGCTCGGCAATTTGGTCAAAGTGTGGTCCAAACGTCGGCAAATTTGGAGGTCGAAAAATGTTCCGACGAACTTCAAATTTTGCATGCCCTAAACTCTCTATATTGAGGGCGGTCGGGTTGGCGTACGGGTTCTTTCCTCGCCTTTCACCTCTGGGGTCCCGGGTTCGAATCCGGGGCGTGTATGTGGATTGGGTTTGCAGTCCCTACTTGACCGCGTGGGTTTTCCCCTGGGGCATTTCTCTGGGGGTTTTCCTCCCACTTCTAAAACTGCAACTCCTTCTTCGTCATCTCAAGTTGATAATATAGTATAGTTAAAGCTAAAACCGTATAGTTAATGGCATAAAGGGCCTTAGTTGCCGAAGATGCCATAAGATATACAACAACAACAACATCTCTATATTGCGCACTTGTCATAACAAATTGACAGACTTTCGCCGGGAAATGGCAGAGAAATTTCAAAGTTTAGAAAAAACTGGGTTGAGGCTTCCTGACTGCTCTCACGCAAACCGTGGCTGTCTGTACACACCTCTTTGGGGTACTCCTGAGTTGTGCGCATGCTCAGTCATTCGGACTGTCGTTAACGCACCGCAGTTTGGCTCGGCAATTTGGTCAAAGTGTGGTCCAAACGTCGGCAAATTTGGAGGTCGAAAAATGTTCCAACGAACTTCAAATTTTGCATGCCCTAAACTCTCTATATTGCGCACTTGTCATAAAAAAATTGACAGACTTTCGCCGGGAAATGGCAGAGAAATTTCAAAGTTTAGAAAAAACTGGGTTGAGGCTTCCTGACTGCTCTCACGCAAACCGTGGCTGTCTGTACACACCTCTTTGGGGTACTCCTGAGTTGTGCGCATGCTCAGTCATTCGGACTGTCGTTAACGCACCGCAGTTTGGCTCGGCAATTTGGTCAAAGTGTGGTCCAAACGTCGGCAAATTTGGAGGTCGAAAAATGTTCCGACGAACTTCAAATTTTGCATGCCCTAAACTCTCTATATTGCGCACTTGTCATAAAAAATTGACAGACTTTCGCCGGGAAATGGCAGAGAAATTTCAAAGTTTAGAAAAAACTGGGTTGAGGCTTCCTGACTGCTCTCACGCAAACCGTGGCTGTCTGTACACACCTCTTTGGGGTACTCCTGAGTTGTGCGCATGCTCAGCCATTCGGACTGTCGTTAACGCACCGCAGTTTGGCTCGGCAATTTGGTCAAAGTGTGGTCCAAACGTCGGCAAATTTGGAGGTCGAAAAATGTTCCGACGAACTTCAAATTTTGCATGCCCTAAACTCTCTATATTGCGCACTTGTCATAAATTTTTTTTACAGACTTTCGCCGGGAAATGGCAGAGAAATTTCAAAGTTTAGAAAAAACTGGGTTGAGGCTTCCTGACTGCTCTCACGCAAACCGTGGCTGTCTGTACACACCTCTTTGGGGTACTCCTGAGTTGTGCGCATGCTCAGTCATTCGGACTGTCGTTAACGCACCGCAGTTTGGCTCGGCAATTTGGTCAAAGTGTGGTCCAAACGTCGGCAAATTTGGAGGTCGAAAAATGTTCCGACGAACTTCAAATTTTGCATGCCCTAAACTCTCTATATTGCGCACTTGTCATAAAAAATTGACAGACTTTCGCCGGGAAATGGCAGAGAAATTTCAAAGTTTAGAAAAAACTGGGTTGAGGCTTCCTGACTGCTCTCACGCAAACCGTGGCTGTCTGTACACACCTCTTTGGGGTACTATTGAGTTGTGCGCATGCTCAGTCATTCGGACTGTCGTTAACGCACCGCAGTTTGGCTCGGCAATTTGGTAAAAGTGTGGTCCAAACGTCGGCAAATTTGGAGGTCGAAAAATGTTCCGACGAACTTCAAATTTTGCATGCCCTAAACTCTCTATATTGCGCACTTGTCATAAAAAATTGACAGACTTTCGCCGGGAAATGGCAGAGAAATTTCAAAGTTTAGAAAAAACTGGGTTGAGGCTTCCTGACTGCTCTCACGCAAACCGTGGCTGTCTGTACACACCTCTTTGGGGTACTCCTGAGTTGTGCGCATGCTCAGTCATTCGGACTGTCGTTAACGCACCGCAGTTTGGCTCGGCAATTTGGTCAAAGTGTGGTCCAAACGTCGGCAAATTTGGAGGTCGAAAAATGTTCCGACGAACTTCAAATTTTGCATGCCCTAAACTCTCTATATTGCGCACTTGTCATAAAAAATTGACAGACTTTCGCCGGGAAATGGCAGAGAAATTTCAAAGTTTAGAAAAAACTGGGTTGAGGCTTCCTGACTGCTCTCACGCAAACCGTGGCTGTCTGTACACACCTCTTTGGGGTACTCCTGAGTTGTGCGCATGCTCAGTCATTCGTACTGTCGTTAACGCACCGCAGTTTGGCTCGGCAATTTGGTCAAAGTGTGGTCCAAACGTCGGCAAATTTGGAGGTCGAAAAATGTTCCGACGAACTTCAAATTTTGCATGCCCTAAACTCTCTATATTGCGCACTTGTCATAAAAAATTGACAAACTTTCGCCGGGAAATGGCAGAGAAATTTCAAAGTTTAGAAAAAACTGGGTTGAGGCTTCCTGACTGCTCTCACGCAAACCGTGGCTGTCTGTACACACCTCTTTGGGGTACTCCTGAGTTGTGCGCATGCTCAGTCATTCGGACTGTCGTTAACGCACCGCAGTTTGGCTCGGCAATTTGGTCAAAGTGTGGTCCAAACGTCGGCAAATTTGGAGGTCGAAAAATGTTCCGACGAACTTCAAATTTTGCATGCCTAAACTCTCTATATTGCGCACTTGTCATAAAAAATTGACAGACTTTCGCCGGGAAATGGCAGAGAAATTTCAAAGTTTAGAAAAAACTGGGTTGAGGCTTCCTGACTGCTCTCACGCAAACCGTGGCTGTCTGTACACACCTCTTTGGGGTACTCCTGAGTTGTGCGCATGCTCAGTCATTCGGACTGTCGTTAACGCACCGCAGTTTGGCTCGGCAATTTGGTCAAAGTGTGGTCCAAACGTCGGCAAATTTGGAGGTCGAAAAATGTTCCGACGAACTTCAAATTTTGCATGCCCTAAACTCTCTATATTGCGCACTTGTCATAAAAAATTGACAAACTTTCGCCGGGAAATGGCAGAGAAATTTCAAAGTTTAGAAAAAACTGGGTTGAGGCTTCCTGACTGCTCTCACGCAAACCGTGGCTGTCTGTACACACCTCTTTGGGGTACTCCTGAGTTGTGCGCATGCTCAGTCATTCGGACTGTCGTTAACGCACCGCAGTTTGGCTCGGCAATTTGGTCAAAGTGTGGTCCAAACGTCGGCAAATTTGGAGGTCGAAAAATGTTCCGACGAACTTCAAATTTTGCATGCCCTAAACTCTCTATATTGCGCACTTGTCATAAAAAAATGACAGACTTTCGCCGGGAAATGGCAGAGAAATTTCAAAGTTTAGAAAAAACTGGGTTGAGGCTTCCTGACTGCTCTCACGCAAACCGTGGCTGTCTGTACACACCTCTTTGGGGTACTCCTGAGTTGTGCGCATGCTCAGTCATTCGGACTGTCGTTAACGCACCGCAGTTTGGCTCGGCAATTTGGTCAAAGTGTGGTCCAAACGTCGGCAAATTTGGAGGTCGAAAAATGTTCCGACGAACTTCAAATTTTGCATGCCCTAAACTCTCTATATTGCGCACTTGTCATAAAAAATTGACAGACTTTCGCCGGGAAATGGCAGAGAAATTTCAAAGTTTAGAAAAAACTGGGTTGAGGCTTCCTGACTGCTCTCACGCAAACCGTGGCTGTCTGTACACACCTCTTTGGGGTACTCCTGAGTTGTGCGCATGCTCAGTCATTCGGACTGTCGTTTACGCACCGCAGTTTGGCTCGGCAATTTGGTCAAAGTGTGGTCCAAACGTCGGCAAATTTGGAGGTCGAAAAATGTTCCGACGAACTTCAAATTTTGCATGCCCTAAACTCTCTATATTGCGCACTTGTCATAAAAAATTGACAGACTTTCGCCGGGAAATGGCAGAGAAATTTCAAAGTTTAGAAAAAACTGGGTTGAGGCTTCCTGACTGCTCTCACGCAAACCGTGGCTGTCTGTACACACCTCTTTGGGGTACTCCTGAGTTGTGCGCATGCTCAGTCATTCGGACTGTCGTTAACGCACCGCAGTTTGGCTCGGCAATTTGGTCAAAGTGTGGTCCAAACGTCGGCAAATTTGGAGGTCGAAAAATGTTCCGACGAACTTCAAATTTTGCATGCCCTAAACTCTCTATATTGAGGGCGGTCGGGTTGGCGTACGGGTTCTTTCCTCGCCTTTCACCTCTGGGGTCCCGGGTTCGAATCCGGGGCGTGTATGTGGATTGGGTTTGCAGTCCCTACTTGACCGCGTGGGTTTTCCCCTGGGGCATTTCTCTGGGGGTTTTCCTCCCACTTCTAAAACTGCAACTCCTTCTTCGTCATCTCAAGTTGATAATATAGTATAGTTAAAGCTAAAACCGTATAGTTAATGGCATAAAGGGCCTTAGTTGCCGAAGATGCCATAAGATATACAACAACAACAACATCTCTATATTGCGCACTTGTCATAAAAAATTGACAGACTTTCGCCGGGAAATGGCAGAGAAATTTCAAAGTTTAGAAAAAACTGGGTTGAGGCTTCCTGACTGCTCTCACGCAAACCGTGGCTGTCTGTACACACCTCTTTGGGGTACTCCTGAGTTGTGCGCATGCTCAGTCATTCGGACTGTCGTTAACGCACCGCAGTTTGGCTTGGCAATTTGGTCAAAGTGTGGTCCAAACGTCGGCAAATTTGGAGGTCGAAAAATGTTCCGACGAACTTCAAATTTTGCATGCCTAAACTCTCTATATTGCGCACTTGTCATAAAAAATTGACAGACTTTCGCCGGGAAATGGCAGAGAAATTTCAAAGTTTAGAAAAAACTGGGTTGAGGCTTCCTGACTGCTCTCACGCAAACCGTGGCTGTCTGTACACACCTCTTTGGGGTACTCCTGAGTTGTGCGCATGCTCAGTCATTCGGACTGTCGTTAACGCACCGCAGTTTGGCTCGGCAATTTGGTCAAAGTGTGGTCCAAACGTCGGCAAATTTGGAGGTCGAAAAATGTTCCGACGAACTTCAAATTTTGCATGCCCTAAACTCTCTATATTGCGCACTTGTCATAAAAAAATGACAGACTTTCGCCGGGAAATGGCAGAGAAATTTCAAAGTTTAGAAAAAACTGGGTTGAGGCTTCCTGACTGCTCTCACGCAAACCGTGGCTGTCTGTACACACCTCTTTGGGGTACTCCTGAGTTGTGCGCATGCTCAGTCATTCGGACTGTCGTTAACGCACCGCAGTTTGGCTCGGCAATTTGGTCAAAGTGTGGTCCAAACGTCGGCAAATTTGGAGGTCGAAAAATGTTCCGACGAACTTCAAATTGTGCATGCCCTAAACTCTCTATATTGCGCACTTGTCATAAAAAATTGACAGACTTTCGCCGGGAAATGGCAGAGAAATTTCAAAGTTTAGAAAAAACTGGGTTGAGGCTTCCTGACTGCTCTCACGCAAACCGTGGCTGTCTGTACACACCTCTTTGGGGTACTCCTGAGTTGTGCGCATGCTCAGTCATTCGGACTGTCGTTAACGCACCGCAGTTTGGCTCGGCAATTTGGTCAAAGTGTGGTCCAAACGTCGGCAAATTTGGAGGTCGAAAAATGTTCCGACGAACTTCAAATTTTGCATGCCCTAAACTCTCTATATTGCGCACTTGTCATAAAAAATTGACAGACTTTCGCCGGGAAATGGCAGAGAAATTTCAAAGTTTGGAAAAAACTGGGTTGAGGCTTCCTGACTGCTCTCACGCAAACCGTGGCTGTCTGTACACACCTCTTTGGGGTACTCCTGAGTTGTGCGCATGCTCAGTCATTCGGACTGTCGTTAACGCACCGCAGTTTGGCTCGGCAATTTGGTCAAAGTGTGGTCCAAACGTCGGCAAATTTGGAGGTCGAAAAATGTTCCGACGAACTTCAAATTTTGCATGCCCTAAACTCTCTATATTGAGGGCGGTCGGGTTGGCGTACGGGTTCTTTCCTCGCCTTTCACCTCTGGGGTCCCGGGTTCGAATCCGGGGCGTGTATGTGGATTGGGTTTGCAGTCCCTACTTGACCGCGTGGGTTTTCCCCTGGGGCATTTCTCTGGGGGTTTTCCTCCCACTTCTAAAACTGCAACTCCTTCTTCGTCATCTCAAGTTGATAATATAGTATAGTTAAAGCTAAAACCGTATAGTTAATGGCATAAAGGGCCTTAGTTGCCGAAGATGCCATAAGATATACAACAACAACAACATCTCTATATTGCGCACTTGTCATAAAAAATTGACAGACTTTCGCCGGGAAATGGCAGAGAAATTTCAAAGTTTAGAAAAAACTGGGTTGAGGCTTCCTGACTGCTCTCACGCAAACCGTGGCTGTCTGTACACACCTCTTTGGGGTACTCCTGAGTTGTGCGCATGCTCAGTCATTCGGACTGTCGTTAACGCACCGCAGTTTGGCTCGGCAATTTGGTCAAAGTGTGGTCCAAACGTCGGCAAATTTGGAGGTCGAAAAATGTTCCGACGAACTTCAAATTTTGCATGCCTAAACTCTCTATATTGCGCACTTGTCATAAAAAATTGACAGACTTTCGCCGGGAAATGGCAGAGAAATTTCAAAGTTTAGAAAAAACTGGGTTGAGGCTTCCTGACTGCTCTCACGCAAACCGTGGCTGTCTGTACACACCTCTTTGGGGTACTCCTGAGTTGTGCGCATGCTCAGTCATTCGGACTGTCGTTAACGCACCGCAGTTTGGCTCGGCAATTTGGTCAAAGTGTGGTCCAAACGTCGGCAAATTTGGAGGTCGAAAAATGTTCCGACGAACTTCAAATTTTGCATGCCCTAAACTCTCTATATTGCGCACTTGTCATAAAAAATTGACAGACTTTCGCCGGGAAATGGCAGAGAAATTTCAAAGTTTAGAAAAAACTGGGTTGAGGCTTCCTGACTGCTCTCACGCAAACCGTGGCTGTCTGTACACACCTCTTTGGGGTACTCCTGAGTTGTGCGCATGCTCAGTCATTCGGACTGTCGTTAACGCACCGCAGTTTGGCTCGGCAATTTGGTCAAAGTGTGGTCCAAACGTCGGCAAATTTGGAGGTCGAAAAATGTTCCGACGAACTTCAAATTTTGCATGCCCTAAACTCTCTATATTGCGCACTTGTCATAAAAAATTGACAGACTTTCGCCGGGAAATGGCAGAGAAATTTCAAAGTTTAGAAAAAACTGGGTTGAGGCTTCCTGACTGCTCTCACGCAAACCGTGGCTGTCTGTACACACCTCTTTGGGGTACTCCTGAGTTGTGCGCATGCTCAGTCATTCGGACTGTCGTTAACGCACCGCAGTTTGGCTCGGCAATTTGGTCAAAGTGTGGTCCAAACGTCGGCAAATTTGGAGGTCGAAAAATGTTCCGACGAACTTCAAATTTTGCATGCCCTAAACTCTCTATATTGCGCACTTGTCATAAAAAAATTGACAGACTTTCGCCGGGAAATGGCAGAGAAATTTCAAAGTTTAGAAAAAACTGGGTTGAGGCTTCCTGACTGCTCTCACGCAAACCGTGGCTGTCTGTACACACCTCTTTGGGGTACTCCTGAGTTGTGCGCATGCTCAGTCATTCGGACTGTCGTTAACGCACCGCAGTTTGGCTCGGCAATTTGGTCAAAGTGTGGTCCAAACGTCGGCAAATTTGGAAGTCGAAAAATGTTCCGACGAACTTCAAATTGTGCATGCCCTAAACTCTCTATATTGCGCACTTGTCATAAAAAATTGACAGACTTTCGCCGGGAAATGGCAGAGAAATTTCAAAGTTTAGAAAAAACTGGGTTGAGGCTTCCTGACTGCTCTCACGCAAACCGTGGCTGTCTGTACACACCTCTTTGGGGTACTCCTGAGTTGTGCGCATGCTCAGTCATTCGGACTGTCGTTAACGCACCGCAGTTTGGCTCGGCAATTTGGTCAAAGTGTGGTCCAAACGTCGGCAAATTTGGAGGTCGAAAAATGTTCCGACGAACTTCAAATTTTGCATGCCTAAACTCTCTATATTGCGCACTTGTCATAAAAAATTGACAGACTTTCGCCGGGAAATGGCAGAGAAATTTCAAAGTTTAGAAAAAACTGGGTTGAGGCTTCCTGACTGCTCTCACGCAAACCGTGGCTGTCTGTACACACCTCTTTGGGGTACTCCTGAGTTGTGCGCATGCTCAGTCATTCGGACTGTCGTTAACGCACCGCAGTTTGGCTCGGCAATTTGGTCAAAGTGTGGTCCAAACGTCGGCAAATTTGGAGGTCGAAAAATGTTCCGACGAACTTCAAATTTTGCATGCCCTAAACTCTCTATATTGCGCACTTGTCATAAAAAATTGACAAACTTTCGCCGGGAAATGGCAGAGAAATTTCAAAGTTTAGAAAAAACTGGGTTGAGGCTTCCTGACTGCTCTCACGCAAACCGTGGCTGTCTGTACACACCTCTTTGGGGTACTCCTGAGTTGTGCGCATGCTCAGTCATTCGGACTGTCGTTAACGCACCGCAGTTTGGCTCGGCAATTTGGTCAAAGTGTGGTCCAAACGTCGGCAAATTTGGAGGTCGAAAAATGTTCCGACGAACTTCAAATTTTGCATGCCCTAAACTCTCTATATTGCGCACTTGTCATAAAAAAATGACAGACTTTCGCCGGGAAATGGCAGAGAAATTTCAAAGTTTAGAAAAAACTGGGTTGAGGCTTCCTGACTGCTCTCACGCAAACCGTGGCTGTCTGTACACACCTCTTTGGGGTACTCCTGAGTTGTGCGCATGCTCAGTCATTCGGACTGTCGTTAACGCACCGCAGTTTGGCTCGGCAATTTGGTCAAAGTGTGGTCCAAACGTCGGCAAATTTGGAGGTCGAAAAATGTTCCGACGAACTTCAAATTTTGCATGCCCTAAACTCTCTATATTGCGCACTTGTCATAAAAAATTGACAGACTTTCGCCGGGAAATGGCAGAGAAATTTCAAAGTTTAGAAAAAACTGGGTTGAGGCTTCCTGACTGCTCTCACGCAAACCGTGGCTGTCTGTACACACCTCTTTGGGGTACTCCTGAGTTGTGCGCATGCTCAGTCATTCGGACTGTCGTTTACGCACCGCAGTTTGGCTCGGCAATTTGGTCAAAGTGTGGTCCAAACGTCGGCAAATTTGGAGGTCGAAAAATGTTCCGACGAACTTCAAATTTTGCATGCCCTAAACTCTCTATATTGCGCACTTGTCATAAAAAATTGACAGACTTTCGCCGGGAAATGGCAGAGAAATTTCAAAGTTTAGAAAAAACTGGGTTGAGGCTTCCTGACTGCTCTCACGCAAACCGTGGCTGTCTGTACACACCTCTTTGGGGTACTCCTGAGTTGTGCGCATGCTCAGTCATTCGGACTGTCGTTAACGCACCGCAGTTTGGCTCGGCAATTTGGTCAAAGTGTGGTCCAAACGTCGGCAAATTTGGAGGTCGAAAAATGTTCCGACGAACTTCAAATTTTGCATGCCCTAAACTCTCTATATTGAGGGCGGTCGGGTTGGCGTACGGGTTCTTTCCTCGCCTTTCACCTCTGGGGTCCCGGGTTCGAATCCGGGGCGTGTATGTGGATTGGGTTTGCAGTCCCTACTTGACCGCGTGGGTTTTCCCCTGGGGCATTTCTCTGGGGGTTTTCCTCCCACTTCTAAAACTGCAACTCCTTCTTCGTCATCTCAAGTTGATAATATAGTATAGTTAAAGCTAAAACCGTATAGTTAATGGCATAAAGGGCCTTAGTTGCCGAAGATGCCATAAGATATACAACAACAACAACATCTCTATATTGCGCACTTGTCATAAAAAATTGACAGACTTTCGCCGGGAAATGGCAGAGAAATTTCAAAGTTTAGAAAAAACTGGGTTGAGGCTTCCTGACTGCTCTCACGCAAACCGTGGCTGTCTGTACACACCTCTTTGGGGTACTCCTGAGTTGTGCGCATGCTCAGTCATTCGGACTGTCGTTAACGCACCGCAGTTTGGCTCGGCAATTTGGTCAAAGTGTGGTCCAAACGTCGGCAAATTTGGAGGTCGAAAAATGTTCCGACGAACTTCAAATTTTGCATGCCTAAACTCTCTATATTGCGCACTTGTCATAAAAAATTGACAGACTTTCGCCGGGAAATGGCAGAGAAATTTCAAAGTTTAGAAAAAACTGGGTTGAGGCTTCCTGACTGCTCTCACGCAAACCGTGGCTGTCTGTACACACCTCTTTGGGGTACTCCTGAGTTGTGCGCATGCTCAGTCATTCGGACTGTCGTTAACGCACCGCAGTTTGGCTCGGCAATTTGGTCAAAGTGTGGTCCAAACGTCGGCAAATTTGGAGGTCGAAAAATGTTCCGACGAACTTCAAATTTTGCATGCCCTAAACTCTCTATATTGCGCACTTGTCATAAAAAAATGACAGACTTTCGCCGGGAAATGGCAGAGAAATTTCAAAGTTTAGAAAAAACTGGGTTGAGGCTTCCTGACTGCTCTCACGCAAACCGTGGCTGTCTGTACACACCTCTTTGGGGTACTCCTGAGTTGTGCGCATGCTCAGTCATTCGGACTGTCGTTAACGCACCGCAGTTTGGCTCGGCAATTTGGTCAAAGTGTGGTCCAAACGTCGGCAAATTTGGAGGTCGAAAAATGTTCCGACGAACTTCAAATTTTGCATGCCCTAAACTCTCTATATTGCGCACTTGTCATAAAAAATTGACAGACTTTCGCCGGGAAATGGCAGAGAAATTTCAAAGTTTAGAAAAAACTGGGTTGAGGCTTCCTGACTGCTCTCACGCAAACCGTGGCTGTCTGTACACACCTCTTTGGGGTACTCCTGAGTTGTGCGCATGCTCAGTCATTCGGACTGTCGTTAACGCACCGCAGTTTGGCTCGGCAATTTGGTCAAAGTGTGGTCCAAACGTCGGCAAATTTGGAGGTCGAAAAATGTTCCGACGAACTTCAAATTTTGCATGCCCTAAACTCTCTATATTGCGCACTTGTCATAAAAAATTGACAGACTTTCGCCGGGAAATGGCAGAGAAATTTCAAAGTTTGGAAAAAACTGGGTTGAGGCTTCCTGACTGCTCTCACGCAAACCGTGGCTGTCTGTACACACCTCTTTGGGGTACTCCTGAGTTGTGCGCATGCTCAGTCATTCGGACTGTCGTTAACGCACCGCAGTTTGGCTCGGCAATTTGGTCAAAGTGTGGTCCAAACGTCGGCAAATTTGGAGGTCGAAAAATGTTCCGACGAACTTCAAATTTTGCATGCCCTAAACTCTCTATATTGAGGGCGGTCGGGTTGGCGTACGGGTTCTTTCCTCGCCTTTCACCTCTGGGGTCCCGGGTTCGAATCCGGGGCGTGTATGTGGATTGGGTTTGCAGTCCCTACTTGACCGCGTGGGTTTTCCCCTGGGGCATTTCTCTGGGGGTTTTCCTCCCACTTCTAAAACTGCAACTCCTTCTTCGTCATCTCAAGTTGATAATATAGTATAGTTAAAGCTAAAACCGTATAGTTAATGGCATAAAGGGCCTTAGTTGCCGAAGATGCCATAAGATATACAACAACAACAACATCTCTATATTGCGCACTTGTCATAAAAAATTGACAGACTTTCGCCGGGAAATGGCAGAGAAATTTCAAAGTTTAGAAAAAACTGGGTTGAGGCTTCCTGACTGCTCTCACGCAAACCGTGGCTGTCTGTACACACCTCTTTGGGGTACTCCTGAGTTGTGCGCATGCTCAGTCATTCGGACTGTCGTTAACGCACCGCAGTTTGGCTCGGCAATTTGGTCAAAGTGTGGTCCAAACGTCGGCAAATTTGGAGGTCGAAAAATGTTCCGACGAACTTCAAATTTTGCATGCCTAAACTCTCTATATTGCGCACTTGTCATAAAAAATTGACAGACTTTCGCCGGGAAATGGCAGAGAAATTTCAAAGTTTAGAAAAAACTGGGTTGAGGCTTCCTGACTGCTCTCACGCAAACCGTGGCTGTCTGTACACACCTCTTTGGGGTACTCCTGAGTTGTGCGCATGCTCAGTCATTCGGACTGTCGTTAACGCACCGCAGTTTGGCTCGGCAATTTGGTCAAAGTGTGGTCCAAACGTCGGCAAATTTGGAGGTCGAAAAATGTTCCGACGAACTTCAAATTTTGCATGCCCTAAACTCTCTATATTGCGCACTTGTCATAAAAAATTGACAGACTTTCGCCGGGAAATGGCAGAGAAATTTCAAAGTTTAGAAAAAACTGGGTTGAGGCTTCCTGACTGCTCTCACGCAAACCGTGGCTGTCTGTACACACCTCTTTGGGGTACTCCTGAGTTGTGCGCATGCTCAGTCATTCGGACTGTCGTTAACGCACCGCAGTTTGGCTCGGCAATTTGGTCAAAGTGTGGTCCAAACGTCGGCAAATTTGGAGGTCGAAAAATGTTCCGACGAACTTCAAATTTTGCATGCCCTAAACTCTCTATATTGCGCACTTGTCATAAAAAATTGACAGACTTTCGCCGGGAAATGGCAGAGAAATTTCAAAGTTTAGAAAAAACTGGGTTGAGGCTTCCTGACTGCTCTCACGCAAACCGTGGCTGTCTGTACACACCTCTTTGGGGTACTCCTGAGTTGTGCGCATGCTCAGTCATTCGGACTGTCGTTAACGCACCGCAGTTTGGCTCGGCAATTTGGTCAAAGTGTGGTCCAAACGTCGGCAAATTTGGAGGTCGAAAAATGTTCCGACGAACTTCAAATTTTGCATGCCCTAAACTCTCTATATTGCGCACTTGTCATAAAAAAATTGACAGACTTTCGCCGGGAAATGGCAGAGACATTTCAAAGTTTAGAAAAAACTGGGTTGAGGCTTCCTGACTGCTCTCACGCAAACCGTGGCTGTCTGTACACACCTCTTTGGGGTACTCCTGAGTTGTGCGCATGCTCAGTCATTCGGACTGTCGTTAACGCACCGCAGTTTGGCTCGGCAATTTGGTCAAAGTGTGGTCCAAACGTCGGCAAATTTGGAAGTCGAAAAATGTTCCGACGAACTTCAAATTGTGCATGCCCTAAACTCTCTATATTGCGCACTTGTCATAAAAAATTGACAGACTTTCGCCGGGAAATGGCAGAGAAATTTCAAAGTTTAGAAAAAACTGGGTTGAGGCTTCCTGACTGCTCTCACGCAAACCGTGGCTGTCTGTACACACCTCTTTGGGGTACTCCTGAGTTGTGCGCATGCTCAGTCATTCGGACTGTCGTTAACGCACCGCAGTTTGGCTCGGCAATTTGGTCAAAGTGTGGTCCAAACGTCGGCAAATTTGGAGGTCGAAAAATGTTCCGACGAACTTCAAATTTTGCATGCCCTAAACTCTCTATATTGCGCACTTGTCATAAAAAATTGACAGACTTTCGCCGGGAAATGGCAGAGAAATTTCAAAGTTTAGAAAAAACTGGGTTGAGGCTTCCTGACTGCTCTCACGCAAACCGTGGCTGTCTGTACACACCTCTTTGGGGTACTCCTGAGTTGTGCGCATGCTCAGTCATTCGGACTGTCGTTAACGCACCGCAGTTTGGCTCGGCAATTTGGTCAAAGTGTGGTCCAAACGTCGGCAAATTTGGAGGTCGAAAAATGTTCCGACGAACTTCAAATTGTGCATGCCCTAAACTCTCTATATTGCGCACTTGTCATAACAAATTGACAGACTTTCGCCGGGAAATGGCAGAGAAATTTCAAAGTTTAGAAAAAACTGGGTTGAGGCTTCCTGACTGCTCTCACGCAAACCGTGGCTGTCTGTACACACCTCTTTGGGGTACTCCTGAGTTGTGCGCATGCTCAGTCATTCGGACTGTCGTTAACGCACCGCAGTTTGGCTCGGCAATTTGGTCAAAGTGTGGTCCAAACGTCGGCAAATTTGGAAGTCGAAAAATGTTCCGACGAACTTCAAATTGTGCATGCCCTAAACTCTCTATATTGCGCACTTGTCATAAAAAATTGACAGACTTTCGCCGGGAAATGGCAGAGAAATTTCAAAGTTTAGAAAAAACTGGGTTGAGGCTTCCTGACTGCTCTCACGCAAACCGTGGCTGTCTGTACACACCTCTTTGGGGTACTCCTGAGTTGTGCGCATGCTCAGTCATTCGGACTGTCGTTAACGCACCGCAGTTTGGCTCGGCAATTTGGTCAAAGTGTGGTCCAAACGTCGGCAAATTTGGAGGTCGAAAAATGTTCCGACGAACTTCAAATTTTGCATGCCCTAAACTCTCTATATTGCGCAATTGTCATAAAAAAATTGACAGACTTTCGCCGGGAAATGGCAGAGAAATTTCAAAGTTTAGAAAAAACTGGGTTGAGGCTTCCTGACTGCTCTCACGCAAACCGTGGCTGTCTGTACACACCTCTTTGGGGTACTCCTGAGTTGTGCGCATGCTCAGTCATTCGGACTGTCGTTAACGCACCGCAGTTTGGCTCGGCAATTTGGTCAAAGTGTGGTCCAAACGTCGGCAAATTTGGAGGTCGAAAAATGTTCCGACGAACTTCAAATTTTGCATGCCCTAAACTCTCTATATTGCGCACTTGTCATAAAAAATTGACAGACTTTCGCCGGGAAATGGCAGAGAAATTTCAAAGTTTAGAAAAAACTGGGTTGAGGCTTCCTGACTGCTCTCACGCAAACCGTGGCTGTCTGTACACACCTCTTTGGGGTACTCCTGAGTTGTGCGCATGCTCAGTCATTCGGACTGTCGTTAACGCACCGCAGTTTGGCTCGGCAATTTGGTCAAAGTGTGGTCCAAACGTCGGCAAATTTGGAGGTCGAAAAATGTTCCGACGAACTTCAAATTTTGCATGCCCTAAACTCTCTATATTGCGCACTTGTCATAAAAAATTGACAGACTTTCGCCGGGAAATGGCAGAGAAATTTCAAAGTTTAGAAAAAACTGGGTTGAGGCTTCCTGACTGCTCTCACGCAAACCGTGGCTGTCTGTACACACCTCTTTGGGGTACTCCTGAGTTGTGCGCATGCTCAGTCATTCGGACTGTCGTTAACGCACCGCAGTTTGGCTCGGCAATTTGGTCAAAGTGTGGTCCAAACGTCGGCAAATTTGGAGGTCGAAAAATGTTCCGACGAACTTCAAATTTTGCATGCCCTAAACTCTCTATATTGCGCACTTGTCATAAAAAATTGACAGACTTTCGCCGGGAAATGGCAGAGAAATTTCAAAGTTTAGAAAAAACTGGGTTGAGGCTTCCTGACTGCTCTCACGCAAACCGTGGCTGTCTGTACACACCTCTTTGGGGTACTCCTGAGTTGTGCGCATGCTCAGTCATTCGGACTGTCGTTAACGCACCGCAGTTTGGCTCGGCAATTTGGTCAAAGTGTGGTCCAAACGTCGGCAAATTTGGAGGTCGAAAAATGTTCCGACGAACTTCAAATTTTGCATGCCCTAAACTCTTTATATTGCGCACTTGTCATAAAAAATTGACAGACTTTCGCCGGGAAATGGCAGAGAAATTTCAAAGTTTAGAAAAAACTGGGTTGAGGCTTCCTGACTGCTCTCACGCAAACCGTGGCTGTCTGTACACACCTCTTTGGGGTACTCCTGAGTTGTGCGCATGCTCAGTCATTCGGACTGTCGTTAACGCACCGCAGTTTGGCTCGGCAATTTGGTCAAAGTGTGGTCCAAACGTCGGCAAATTTGGAGGTCGAAAAATGTTCCGACGAACTTCAAATTTTGCATGCCCTAAACTCTCTATATTGCGCACTTGTCATAAAAAATTGACAGACTTTGGGGTACTCCTGAGTTGTGCGCATGCTCAGTCATTCGGACTGTCGTTAACGCACCGCAGTTTGGCTCGGCAATTTGGTCAAAGTGTGGTCCAAACGTCGGCAAATTTGGAGGTCGAAAAATGTTCCGACGAACTTCAAATTTTGCATGCCCTAAACTCTCTATATTGCGCACTTGTCATAAAAAATTTACAGACTTTCGCCGGGAAATGGCAGAGAAATTTCAAAGTTTAGAAAAAACTGGGTTGAGGCTTCCTGACTGCTCTCACGCAAACCGTGGCTGTCTGTACACACCTCTTTGGGGTACTCCTGAGTTGTGCGCATGCTCAGTCATTCGGACTGTCGTTAACGCACCGCAGTTTGGCTCGGCAATTTGGTCAAAGTGTGGTCCAAACGTCGTCGAATTTGGAGGTCGAAAAATGTTCCGACGAACTATAAATTTTGCATGCCCTAAACTCTCTATATTGCGCACATGTCATAAAAAATTGACAGACTTTCGCCGGGAAATGGCAGAGAAATTTCAAAGTTTAGAAAAAACTGGGTTGAGGCTTCCTGACTGCTCTCACGCAAACGGTGGCTGTCTGTACACACCTCTTTGGGGTACTCCTGAGTTGTGCGCATGCTCAGTCATTCGGACTGTCGTTAACGCACCGCAGTTTGGCTCGGCAATTTGGTCAAAGTGTGGTCCAAACGTCGGCAAATTTGGAGGTCGAAAAATGTTCCGACGAACTTCAAATTTTGCATGCCCTAAACTCTCTATATTGCGCACTTGTCATAACAAATTGACAGACTTTCGCCGGGAAATGGCAGAGAAATTTCAAAGTTTAGAAAAAACTGGGTTGAGGCTTCCTGACTGCTCTCACGCAAACCGTGGCTGTCTGTACACACCTCTTTGGGGTACTCCTGAGTTGTGCGCATGCTCAGTCATTCGGACTGTCGTTAACGCACCGCAGTTTGGCTCGGCAATTTGGTCAAAGTGTGGTCCAAACGTCGGCAAATTTGGAGGTCGAAAAATGTTCCGACGAACTTCAAATTTTGCATGCCCTAAACTCTCTATATTGCGCACTTGTCATAAAAAATTGACAGACTTTCGCCGGGAAATGGCAGAGAAATTTCAAAGTTTAGAAAAAACTGGGTTGAGGCTTCCTGACTGCTCTCACGCAAACCGTGGCTGTCTGTACACACCTCTTTGGGGTACTCCTGAGTTGTGCGCATGCTCAGTCATTCGGACTGTCGTTAACGCACCGCAGTTTGGCTCGGCAATTTGGTCAAAGTGTGGTCCAAACGTCGGCAAATTTGGAGGTCGAAAAATGTTCCGACGAACTTCAAATTTTGCATGCCCTAAACTCTCTATATTGCGCACTTGTCATAAAAAATTGACAGACTTTCGCCGGGAAATGGCAGAGAAATTTCAAAGTTTAGAAAAAACTGGGTTGAGGCTTCCTGACTGCTCTCACGCAAACCGTGGCTGTCTGTACACACCTCTTTGGGGTACTCCTGAGTTGTGCGCATGCTCAGTCATTCGGACTGTCGTTAACGCACCGCAGTTTGGCTCGGCAATTTGGTCAAAGTGTGGTCCAAACGTCGGCAAATTTGGAGGTCGAAAAATGTTCCGACGAACTTCAAATTTTGCATGCCCTAAACTCTCTATATTGCGCACTTGTCATAAAAAATTTAAAGACTTTCGCCGGGAAATGGCAGAGAAATTTCAAAGTTTAGAAAAAACTGGGTTGAGGCTTCCTGACTGCTCTCACGCAAACCGTGGCTGTCTGTACACACCTCTTTGGGGTACTCCTGAGTTGTGCGCATGCTCAGTCATTCGTACTGTCGTTAACGCACCGCAGTTTGGCTCGGCAATTTGGTCAAAGTGTGGTCCAAACGTCGGCAAATTTGGAGGTCGAAAAATGTTCCGACGAACTTCAAATTTTGCATGCCCTAAACTCTCTATATTGCGCACTTGTCATAAAAAATTGACAGACTTTCGCCGGGAAATGGCAGAGAAATTTCAAAGTTTAGAAAAAACTGGGTTGAGGCTTCCTGACTGCTCTCACGCAAACCGTGGCTGTCTGTACACACCTCTTTGGGGTACTCCTGAGTTGTGCGCATGCTCAGTCATTCGGACTGTCGTTAACGCACCGCAGTTTGGCTCGGCAATTTGGTCAAAGTGTGGTCCAAACGTCGGCAAATTTGGAGGTCGAAAAATGTTCCGACGAACTTCAAATTTTGCATGCTTTAAACTCTCTATATTGCGCACTTGTCATAAAAAATTTACAGACTTTCGCCGGGAAATGGCAGAGAAATTTCAAAGTTTAGAAAAAACTGGGTTGAGGCTTCCTGACTGCTCTCACGCAAACCGTGGCTGTCTGTACACACCTCTTTGGGGTACTCCTGAGTTGTGCGCATGCTCAGTCATTCGGACTGTCGTTAACGCACCGCAGTTTGGCTCGGCAATTTGGTCAAAGTGTGGTCCAAACGTCGGCAAATTTGGAGGTCGAAAAATGTTCCGACGAACTTCAAATTTTGCATGCCCTAAACTCTCTATATTGCGCACTTGTCATAAAAAATTGACAGACTTTCGCCGGGAAATGGCAGAGAAATTTCAAAGTTTAGAAAAAACTGGGTTGAGGCTTCCTGACTGCTCTCACGCAAACCGTGGCTGTCTGTACACACCTCTTTGGGGTACTATTGAGTTGTGCGCATGCTCAGTCATTCGGACTGTCGTTAACGCACCGCAGTTTGGCTCGGCAATTTGGTCAAAGTGTGGTCCAAACGTCGGCAAATTTGGAGGTCGAAAAATGTTCCGACGAACTTCAAATTTTGCATGCCCTAAACTCTCTATATTGCGCACTTGTCATACAAAATTGACAGACTTTCGCCGGGAAATGGCAGAGAAATTTCAAAGTTTAGAAAAAACTGGGTTGAGGCTTCCTGACTGCTCTCACGCAAACCGTGGCTGTCTGTACACACCTCTTTGGGGTACTATTGAGTTGTGCGCATGCTCAGTCATTCGGACTGTCGTTAACGCACCGCAGTTTGGCTCGGCAATTTGGTCAAAGTGTGGTCCAAACGTCGGCAAATTTGGAGGTCGAAAAATGTTCCGACGAACTTCAAATTTTGCATGCCCTAAACTCTCTATATTGCGCACTTGTCATAAAAAATTGACAGACTTTCGCCGGGAAATGGCAGAGAAATTTCAAAGTTTAGAAAAAACTGGGTTGAGGCTTCCTGACTGCTCTCACGCAAACCGTGGCTGTCTGTACACACCTCTTTGGGGTACTCCTGAGTTGTGCGCATGCTCAGTCATTCGGACTGTCGTTAACGCACCGCAGTTTGGCTCGGCAATTTGGTCAAAGTGTGGTCCAAACGTCGGCAAATTTGGAGGTCGAAAAATGTTCCGACGAACTTCAAATTTTGCATGCCCTAAACTATCTATATTGCGCACTTGTCATAAAAAATTGACAGACTTTCGCCGGGAAATGGCAGAGAAATTTCAAAGTTTAGAAAAAACTGGGTTGAGGCTTCCTGACTGCTCTCACGCAAACCGTGGCTGTCTGTACACACCTCTTTGGGGTACTCCTGAGTTGTGCGCATGCTCAGTCATTCGTACTGTCGTTAACGCACCGCAGTTTGGCTCGGCAATTTGGTCAAAGTGTGGTCCAAACGTCGGCAAATTTGGAGGTCGAAAAATGTTCCGACGAACTTCAAATTTTGCATGCCCTAAACTCTCTATATTGCGCACTTGTCATAAAAAATTGACAGACTTTCGCCGGGAAATGGCAGAGAAATTTCAAAGTTTAGAAAAAACTGGGTTGAGGCTTCCTGACTGCTCTCACGCAAACCGTGGCTGTCTGTACACACCTCTTTGGTGTACTCCTGAGTTGTGCGCAAGCTCAGTCATTCGGACTGTCGTTAACGCACCGCAGTTTGGCTCGGCAATTTGGTCAAAGTGTGGTCCAAACGTCGGCAAATTTGGAGGTCGAAAAATGTTCCGACGAACTTCAAATTTTGCATGCTTTAAACTCTCTATATTGCGCACTTGTCATAAAAAATTTACAGACTTTCGCCGGGAAATGGCAGAGAAATTTCAAAGTTTAGAAAAAACTGGGTTGAGGCTTCCTGACTGCTCTCACGCAAACCGTGGCTGTCTGTACACACCTCTTTGGGGTACTATTGAGTTGTGCGCATGCTCAGTCATTCGGACTGTCGTTAACGCACCGCAGTTTGGCTCGGCAATTTGGTCAAAGTGTGGTCCAAACGTCGGCAAATTTGGAGGTCGAAAAATGTTCCGACGAACTTCAAATTTTGCATGCCCTAAACTCTCTATATTGCGCACTTGTCATAAAAAATTGACAGACTTTCGCCGGGAAATGGCAGAGAAATTTCAAAGTTTAGAAAAAACTGGGTTGAGGCTTCCTGACTGCTCTCACGCAAACCGTGGCTGTCTGTACACACCTCTTTGGGGTACTATTGAGTTGTGCGCATGCTCAGTCATTCGGACTGTCGTTAACGCACCGCAGTTTGGCTCGGCAATTTGGTCAAAGTGTGGTCCAAACGTCGGCAAATTTGGAGGTCGAAAAATGTTCCGACGAACTTCAAATTTTGCATGCCCTAAACTCTCTATATTGCGCACTTGTCATAAAAAATTGACAGACTTTCGCCGGGAAATGGCAGAGAAATTTCAAAGTTTAGAAAAAACTGGGTTGAGGCTTCCTGACTGCTCTCACGCAAACCGTGGCTGTCTGTACACACCTCTTTGGGGTACTCCTGAGTTGTGCGCATGCTCAGTCATTCGGACTGTCGTTAACGCACCGCAGTTTGGCTCGGCAATTTGGTCAAAGTGTGGTCCAAACGTCGGCAAATTTGGAGGTCGAAAAATGTTCCGACGAACTTCAAATTTTGCATGCCCTAAACTCTCTATATTGCGCACTTGTCATAAAAAATTGACAGACTTTCGCCGGGAAATGGCAGAGAAATTTCAAAGTTTAGAAAAAACTGGGTTGAGGCTTCCTGACTGCTCTCACGCAAACCGTGGCTGTCTGTACACACCTCTTTGGTGTACTATTGATTTGTGCGCATGCTCAGTCATTCGGACTGTCGTTAACGCACCGCAGTTTGGCTCGGCAATTTGGTCAAAGTGTGGTCCAAACGTCGGCAAATTTGGAGGTCGAAAAATGTTCCGACGAACTTCAAATTTTGCATGCCCTAAACTCTCTATATTGCGCACTTGTCATAAAAAATTGACAGACTTTCGCCGGGAAATGGCAGAGAAATTTCAAAGTTTAGAAAAAACTGGGTTGAGGCTTCCTGACTGCTCTCACGCAAACCGTGGCTGTCTGTACACACCTCTTTGGGGTACTCCTGAGTTGTGCGCATGCTCAGTCATTCGGACTGTCGTTAACGCACCGCAGTTTGGCTCGGCAATTTGGTCAAAGTGTGGTCCAAACGTCGGCAAATTTGGAGGTCGAAAAATGTTCCGACGAACTTCAAATTTTGCATGCCCTAAACTCTCTATATTGCGCACTTGTCATAAAAAATTGACAGACTTTCGCCGGGAAATGGCAGAGAAATTTCAAAGTTTAGAAAAAACTGGGTTGAGGCTTCCTGACTGCTCTCACGCAAACCGTGGCTGTCTGTACACACCTCTTTGGTGTACTATTGATTTGTGCGCATGCTCAGTCATTCGGACTGTCGTTAACGCACCGCAGTTTGGCTCGGCAATTTGGTCAAAGTGTGGTCCAAACGTCGGCAAATTTGGAGGTCGAAAAATGTTCCGACGAACTTCAAATTTTGCATGCCCTAAACTCTCTATATTGCGCACTTGTCATAAAAAATTGACAGACTTTCGCCGGGAAATGGCAGAGAAATTTCAAAGTTTACAAAAAAACTGGGTTGAGGCTTCCTGACTGCTCTCACGCAAACCGTGGCTGTCTGTACACACCTCTTTGGGGTACTATTGAGTTGTGCGCATGCTCAGTCATTCGGACTGTCGTTAACGCACCGCAGTTTGGCTCGGCAATTTGGTCAAAGTGTGGTCCAAACGTCGGCAAATTTGGAGGTCGAAAAATGTTCCGACGAACTTCAAATTTTGCATGCCCTAAACTCTCTATATTGCGCACTTGTCATAAAAAATTGACAGACTTTCGCCGGGAAATGGCAGAGAAATTTCAAAGTTTAGAAAAAACTGGGTTGAGGCTTCCTGACTGCTCTCACGCAAACCGTGGCTGTCTGTACACACCTCTTTGGGGTACTCCTGAGTTGTGCGCATGCTCAGTCATTCGGACTGTCGTTAACGCACCGCAGTTTGGCTCGGCAATTTGGTCAAAGTGTGGTCCAAACGTCGGCAAATTTGGAGGTCGAAAAATGTTCCGACGAACTTCAAATTTTGCATGCCCTAAACTCTCTATATTGCGCACTTGTCATAAAAAATTGACAGACTTTCGCCGGGAAATGGCAGAGAAATTTCAAAGTTTAGAAAAAACTGGGTTGAGGCTTCCTGACTGCTCTCACGCAAACCGTGGCTGTCTGTACACACCTCTTTGGGGTACTCCTGAGTTGTGCGCATGCTCAGTCATTCGTACTGTCGTTAACGCACCGCAGTTTGGCTCGGCAATTTGGTCAAAGTGTGGTCCAAACGTCGGCAAATTTGGAGGTCGAAAAATGTTCCGACGAACTTCAAATTTTGCATGCCCTAAACTCTCTATATTGCGCACTTGTCATAAAAAATTGACAGACTTTCGCCGGGAAATGGCAGAGAAATTTCAAAGTTTAGAAAAAACTGGGTTGAGGCTTCCTGACTGCTCTCACGCAAACCGTGGCTGTCTGTACACACCTCTTTGGGGTACTCCAGAGTTGTGCGCATGCTCAGTCATTCGGACTGTCGTTAACGCACCGCAGTTTGGCTCGGCAATTTGGTCAAAGTGTGGTCCAAACGTCGGCAAATTTGGAGGTCGAAAAATGTTCCGACGAACTTCAAATTTTGCATGCTTTAAACTCTCTATATTGCGCACTTGTCATAAAAAATTTACAGACTTTCGCCGGGAAATGGCAGAGAAATTTCAAAGTTTAGAAAAAACTGGGTTGAGGCTTCCTGACTGCTCTCACGCAAACCGTGGCTGTCTGTACACACCTCTTTGGGGTACTCCTGAGTTGTGCGCATGCTCAGTCATTCGGACTGTCGTTAACGCACCGCAGTTTGGCTCGGCAATTTGGTCAAAGTGTGGTCCAAACGTCGGCAAATTTGGAGGTCGAAAAATGTTCCGACGAACTTCAAATTTTGCATGCCCTAAACTCTCTATATTGCGCACTTGTCATAAAAAATTGACAGACTTTCGCCGGGAAATGGCAGAGAAATTTCAAAGTTTAGAAAAAACTGGGTTGAGGCTTCCTGACTGCTCTCACGCAAACCGTGGCTGTCTGTACACACCTCTTTGGGGTACTCCTGAGTTGTGCGCATGCTCAGTCATTCGTACTGTCGTTAACGCACCGCAGTTTGGCTCGGCAATTTGGTCAAAGTGTGGTCCAAACGTCGGCAAATTTGGAGGTCGAAAAATGTTCCGACGAACTTCAAATTTTGCATGCCCTAAACTCTCTATATTGCGCACTTGTCATAAAAAATTGACAGACTTTCGCCGGGAAATGGCAGAGAAATTTCAAAGTTTAGAAAAAACTGGGTTGAGGCTTCCTGACTGCTCTCACGCAAACCGTGGCTGTCTGTACACACCTCTTTGGGGTACTCCAGAGTTGTGCGCATGCTCAGTCATTCGGACTGTCGTTAACGCACCGCAGTTTGGCTCGGCAATTTGGTCAAAGTGTGGTCCAAACGTCGGCAAATTTGGAGGTCGAAAAATGTTCCGACGAACTTCAAATTTTGCATGCTTTAAACTCTCTATATTGCGCACTTGTCATAAAAAATTTACAGACTTTCGCCGGGAAATGGCAGAGAAATTTCAAAGTTTAGAAAAAACTGGGTTGAGGCTTCCTGACTGCTCTCACGCAAACCGTGGCTGTCTGTACACACCTCTTTGGGGTACTCCTGAGTTGTGCGCATGCTCAGTCATTCGGACTGTCGTTAACGCACCGCAGTTTGGCTCGGCAATTTGGTCAAAGTGTGGTCCAAACGTCGGCAAATTTGGAGGTCGAAAAATGTTCCGACGAACTTCAAATTTTGCATGCCCTAAACTCTCTATATTGCGCACTTGTCATAAAAAATTGACAGACTTTCGCCGGGAAATGGCAGAGAAATTTCAAAGTTTAGAAAAAACTGGGTTGAGGCTTCCTGACTGCTCTCACGCAAACCGTGGCTGTCTGTACACACCTCTTTGGGGTACTATTGAGTTGTGCGCATGCTCAGTCATTCTGACTGTCGTTAACGCACCGCAGTTTGGCTCGGCAATTTGGTCAAAGTGTGGTCCAAACGTCGGCAAATTTGGAGGTCGAAAAATGTTCCGACGAACTTCAAATTTTGCATGCCCTAAACTCTCTATATTGCGCACTTGTCATAACAAATTGACAGACTTTCGCCGGGAAATGGCAGAGAAATTTCAAAGTTTAGAAAAAACTGGGTTGAGGCTTCCTGACTGCTCTCACGCAAACCGTGGCTGTCTGTACACACCTCTTTGGGGTACTCCTGAGTTGTGCGCATGCTCAGTCATTCGGACTGTCGTTAACGCACCGCAGTTTGGCTCGGCAATTTGGTCAAAGTGTGGTCCAAACGTCGGCAAATTTGGAGGTCGAAAAATGTTCCGACGAACTTCAAATTTTGCATGCCCTAAACTCTCTATATTGCGCACTTGTCATAAAAAATTGACAGACTTTCGCCGGGAAATGGCAGAGAAATTTCAAAGTTTAGAAAAAACTGGGTTGAGGCTTCCTGACTGCTCTCACGCAAACCGTGGCTGTCTGTACACACCTCTTTGGGGTACTATTGAGTTGTGCGCATGCTCAGTCATTCGGACTGTCGTTAACGCACCGCAGTTTGGCTCGGCAATTTGGTCAAAGTGTGGTCCAAACGTCGGCAAATTTGGAGGTCGAAAAATGTTCCGACGAACTTCAAATTTTGCATGCCCTAAACTCTCTATATTGCGCACTTGTCATAAAAAATTGACAGACTTTCGCCGGGAAATGGCAGAGAAATTTCAAAGTTTAGAAAAAACTGGGTTGAGGCTTCCTGACTGCTCTCACGCAAACCGTGGCTGTCTGTACACACCTCTTTGGGGTACTATTGAGTTGTGCGCATGCTCAGTCATTCTGACTGTCGTTAACGCACCGCAGTTTGGCTCGGCAATTTGGTCAAAGTGTGGTCCAAACGTCGGCAAATTTGGAGGTCGAAAAATGTTCCGACGAACTTCAAATTTTGCATGCCCTAAACTCTCTATATTGCGCACTTGTCATAACAAATTGACAGACTTTCGCCGGGAAATGGCAGAGAAATTTCAAAGTTTAGAAAAAACTGGGTTGAGGCTTCCTGACTGCTCTCACGCAAACCGTGGCTGTCTGTACACACCTCTTTGGGGTACTCCTGAGTTGTGCGCATGCTCAGTCATTCGGACTGTCGTTAACGCACCGCAGTTTGGCTCGGCAATTTGGTCAAAGTGTGGTCCAAACGTCGGCAAATTTGGAGGTCGAAAAATGTTCCGACGAACTTCAAATTTTGCATGCCCTAAACTCTCTATATTGCGCACTTGTCATAAAAAATTGACAGACTTTCGCCGGGAAATGGCAGAGAAATTTCAAAGTTTAGAAAAAACTGGGTTGAGGCTTCCTGACTGCTCTCACGCAAACCGTGGCTGTCTGTACACACCTCTTTGGGGTACTATTGAGTTGTGCGCATGCTCAGTCATTCGGACTGTCGTTAACGCACCGCAGTTTGGCTCGGCAATTTGGTCAAAGTGTGGTCCAAACGTCGGCAAATTTGGAGGTCGAAAAATGTTCCGACGAACTTCAAATTTTGCATGCCCTAAACTCTCTATATTGCGCACTTGTCATAAAAAATTGACAGACTTTCGCCGGGAAATGGCAGAGAAATTTCAAAGTTTAGAAAAAAATGGGTTGAGGCTTCCTGACTGCTCTCACGCAAACCGTGGCTGTCTGTACACACCTCTTTGGGGTACTCCTGAGTTGTGCGCAAGCTCAATCATTCGGACTGTCGTTAACGCACCGCAGTTTGGCTCGGCAATTTGGTCAAAGTGTGGTCCAAACGTCGGCAAATTTGGAGGTCGAAAAATGTTCCGACGAACTTCAAATTTTGCATGCCCTAAACTCTCTATATTGCGCACTTGTCATAAAAAATTGACAGACTTTCGCCGGGAAATGGCAGAGAAATTTCAAAGTTTAGAAAAAACTGGGTTGAGGCTTCCTGACTGCTCTCACGCAAACCGTGGCTGTCTGTACACACCTCTTTGGGGTACTCCTGAGTTGTGCGCATGCTCAGTCATTCGGACTGTCGTTAACGCACCGCAGTTTGGCTCGGCAATTTGGTCAAAGTGTGGTCCAAACGTCGGCAAATTTGGAGGTCGAAAAATGTTCCGACGAACTTCAAATTTTGCATGCCCTAAACTCTCTATATTGCGCACTTGTCATAAAAAATTGACAGACTTTCGCCGGGAAATGGCAGAGAAATTTCAAAGTTTAGAAAAAACTGGGTTGAGGCTTCCTGACTGCTCTCACGCAAACCGTGGCTGTCTGTACACACCTCTTTGGGGTACTCCTGAGTTGTGCGCATGCTCAGTCATTCGTACTGTCGTTAACGCACCGCAGTTTGGCTCGGCAATTTGGTCAAAGTGTGGTCCAAACGTCGGCAAATTTGGAGGTCGAAAAATGTTCCGACGAACTTCAAATTTTGCATGCCCTAAACTCTCTATATTGCGCACTTGTCATAAAAAATTGACAGACTTTCGCCGGGAAATGGCAGAGAAATTTCAAAGTTTAGAAAAAACTGGGTTGAGGCTTCCTGACTGCTCTCACGCAAACCGTGGCTGTCTGTACACACCTCTTTGGGGTACTCCAGAGTTGTGCGCATGCTCAGTCATTCGGACTGTCGTTAACGCACCGCAGTTTGGCTCGGCAATTTGGTCAAAGTGTGGTCCAAACGTCGGCAAATTTGGAGGTCGAAAAATGTTCCGACGAACTTCAAATTTTGCATGCTTTAAACTCTCTATATTGCGCACTTGTCATAAAAAATTTACAGACTTTCGCCGGGAAATGGCAGAGAAATTTCAAAGTTTAGAAAAAACTGGGTTGAGGCTTCCTGACTGCTCTCACGCAAACCGTGGCTGTCTGTACACACCTCTTTGGGGTACTCCTGAGTTGTGCGCATGCTCAGTCATTCGGACTGTCGTTAACGCACCGCAGTTTGGCTCGGCAATTTGGTCAAAGTGTGGTCCAAACGTCGGCAAATTTGGAGGTCGAAAAATGTTCCGACGAACTTCAAATTTTGCATGCCCTAAACTCTCTATATTGCGCACTTGTCATAAAAAATTGACAGACTTTCGCCGGGAAATGGCAGAGAAATTTCAAAGTTTAGAAAAAACTGGGTTGAGGCTTCCTGACTGCTCTCACGCAAACCGTGGCTGTCTGTACACACCTCTTTGGGGTACTCCTGAGTTGTGCGCATGCTCAGTCATTCGTACTGTCGTTAACGCACCGCAGTTTGGCTCGGCAATTTGGTCAAAGTGTGGTCCAAACGTCGGCAAATTTGGAGGTCGAAAAATGTTCCGACGAACTTCAAATTTTGCATGCCCTAAACTCTCTATATTGCGCACTTGTCATAAAAAATTGACAGACTTTCGCCGGGAAATGGCAGAGAAATTTCAAAGTTTAGAAAAAACTGGGTTGAGGCTTCCTGACTGCTCTCACGCAAACCGTGGCTGTCTGTACACACCTCTTTGGGGTACTCCAGAGTTGTGCGCATGCTCAGTCATTCGGACTGTCGTTAACGCACCGCAGTTTGGCTCGGCAATTTGGTCAAAGTGTGGTCCAAACGTCGGCAAATTTGGAGGTCGAAAAATGTTCCGACGAACTTCAAATTTTGCATGCTTTAAACTCTCTATATTGCGCACTTGTCATAAAAAATTTACAGACTTTCGCCGGGAAATGGCAGAGAAATTTCAAAGTTTAGAAAAAACTGGGTTGAGGCTTCCTGACTGCTCTCACGCAAACCGTGGCTGTCTGTACACACCTCTTTGGGGTACTCCTGAGTTGTGCGCATGCTCAGTCATTCGGACTGTCGTTAACGCACCGCAGTTTGGCTCGGCAATTTGGTCAAAGTGTGGTCCAAACGTCGGCAAATTTGGAGGTCGAAAAATGTTCCGACGAACTTCAAATTTTGCATGCCCTAAACTCTCTATATTGCGCACTTGTCATAAAAAATTGACAGACTTTCGCCGGGAAATGGCAGAGAAATTTCAAAGTTTAGAAAAAACTGGGTTGAGGCTTCCTGACTGCTCTCACGCAAACCGTGGCTGTCTGTACACACCTCTTTGGGGTACTATTGAGTTGTGCGCATGCTCAGTCATTCTGACTGTCGTTAACGCACCGCAGTTTGGCTCGGCAATTTGGTCAAAGTGTGGTCCAAACGTCGGCAAATTTGGAGGTCGAAAAATGTTCCGACGAACTTCAAATTTTGCATGCCCTAAACTCTCTATATTGCGCACTTGTCATAACAAATTGACAGACTTTCGCCGGGAAATGGCAGAGAAATTTCAAAGTTTAGAAAAAACTGGGTTGAGGCTTCCTGACTGCTCTCACGCAAACCGTGGCTGTCTGTACACACCTCTTTGGGGTACTCCTGAGTTGTGCGCATGCTCAGTCATTCGGACTGTCGTTAACGCACCGCAGTTTGGCTCGGCAATTTGGTCAAAGTGTGGTCCAAACGTCGGCAAATTTGGAGGTCGAAAAATGTTCCGACGAACTTCAAATTTTGCATGCCCTAAACTCTCTATATTGCGCACTTGTCATAAAAAATTGACAGACTTTCGCCGGGAAATGGCAGAGAAATTTCAAAGTTTAGAAAAAACTGGGTTGAGGCTTCCTGACTGCTCTCACGCAAACCGTGGCTGTCTGTACACACCTCTTTGGGGTACTATTGAGTTGTGCGCATGCTCAGTCATTCGGACTGTCGTTAACGCACCGCAGTTTGGCTCGGCAATTTGGTCAAAGTGTGGTCCAAACGTCGGCAAATTTGGAGGTCGAAAAATGTTCCGACGAACTTCAAATTTTGCATGCCCTAAACTCTCTATATTGCGCACTTGTCATAAAAAATTGACAGACTTTCGCCGGGAAATGGCAGAGAAATTTCAAAGTTTAGAAAAAACTGGGTTGAGGCTTCCTGACTGCTCTCACGCAAACCGTGGCTGTCTGTACACACCTCTTTGGGGTACTCCTGAGTTGTGCGCAAGCTCAATCATTCGGACTGTCGTTAACGCACCGCAGTTTGGCTCGGCAATTTGGTCAAAGTGTGGTCCAAACGTCGGCAAATTTGGAGGTCGAAAAATGTTCCGACGAACTTCAAATTTTGCATGCCCTAAACTCTCTATATTGCGCACTTGTCATAAAAAATTGACAGACTTTCGCCGGGAAATGGCAGAGAAATTTCAAAGTTTAGAAAAAACTGGGTTGAGGCTTCCTGACTGCTCTCACGCAAACCGTGGCTGTCTGTACACACCTCTTTGGGGTACTCCTGAGTTGTGCGCATGCTCAGTCATTCGGACTGTCGTTAACGCACCGCAGTTTGGCTCGGCAATTTGGTCAAAGTGTGGTCCAAACGTCGGCAAATTTGGAGGTCGAAAAATGTTCCGACGAACTTCAAATTTTGCATGCCCTAAACTCTCTATATTGCGCACTTGTCATAAAAAAATTGACAGACTTTCGCCTGGAAATGGCAGAGAAATTTCAAAGTTTAGAAAAAACTGGGTTGAGGCTTCCTGACTGCTCTCACGCAAACCGTGGCTGTCTGTACACACCTCTTTGGGGTACTCCTGAGTTGTGCGCATGCTCAGTCATTCGGACTGTCGTTAACGCACCGCAGTTTGGCTCGGCAATTTGGTCAAAGTGTGGTCAAAACGTCGGCAAATTTGGAGGTCGAAAAATGTTCCGACGAACTTCAAATTTTGCATGCCCTAAACTCTCTATATTGCGCACTTGTCATAACAAATTGACAGACTTTCGCCGGGAAATGGCAGAGAAATTTCAAAGTTGAGAAAAAACTGGGTTGAGGCTTCCTGACTGCTCTCACGCAAACCGTGGCTGTCTGTACACACCTCTTTGGGGTACTCCTGAGTTGTGCGCATGCTCAGTCATTCGGACTGTCGTTAACGCACCGCAGTTTGGCTCGGCAATTTGGTCAAAGTGTGGTCCAAACGTCGGCAAATTTGGAGGTCGAAAAATGTTCCGACGAACTTCAAATTTTGCATGCCCTAAACTCTCTATATTGCGCACTTGTCATAAAAAAATTGACAGACTTTCGCCGGGAAATGGCAGAGAAATTTCAAAGTTTAGAAAAAACTGGGTTGAGGCTTCCTGACTGCTCTCACGCAAACCGTGGCTGTCTGTACACACCTCTTTGGGGTACTCCTGAGTTGTGCGCATGCTCAATCATTCGGACTGTCGTTAACGCACCGCAGTTTGGCTCGGCAATTTGGTCAAAGTGTGGTCGAAACGTCGGCAAATTTGGAGGTCGAAAAATGTTCCGACGAACTTCAAATTTTGCATGCCCTAAACTCTCTATATTGCGCACTTGTCATAAAAAATTGACAGACTTTCGCCGGGAAATGGCAGAGAAATTTCAAAGTTTAGAAAAAACTGGGTTGAGGATTCCTGACTGCTCTCACGCAAACCGTGGCTGTCTGTACACACCTCTTTGGGGTACTCCTGAGTTGTGCGCATGCTCAGTCATTCGGACTGTCGTTAACGCACCGCAGTTTGGCTCGGCAATTTGGTCAAAGTGTGGTCCAAACGTCGGCAAATTTGGAGGTCGAAAAAAGTTCCGACGAACTTCAAATTTTGCATGCCCTAAACTCTCTATATTGCGCACTTGTCATAAAAAATTGACAGACTTTCGCCGGGAAATGGCAGAGAAATTTCAAAGTTTAGAAAAAACTGGGTTGAGGCTACCTGACTGCTCTCACGCAAACCGTGGCTGTCTGTACACACCTCTTTGGGGTACTCCTGAGTTGTGCGCATGCTCAGTCATTCGGACTGTCGTTAACGCACCGCAGTTTGGCTCGGCAATTTGGTCAAAGTGTGGTCCAAACGTCGGCAAATTTGGAGGTCGAAAAATGTTCCGACGAACTTCAAATTTTGCCAGCCCTAAACTCTCTATATTGCGCACTTGTCATAAAAAATTGACAGACTTTCGCCGGGAAATGGCAGAGAAATTTCAAAGTTTAGAAAAAACTGGGTTGAGGCTTCCTGACTGCTCTCACGCAAACCGTGGCTGTCTGTACACACCTCTTTGGGGTACTCCTGAGTTGTGCGCATGCTCAGTCATTCGGACTGTCGTTAACGCACCGCAGTTTGGCTCGGCAATTTGGTCAAAGTGTGGTCCAAACGTCGGCAAATTTGGAGGTCGAAAAATGTTCCGACGAACTTCAAATTTTGCATGCCCTAAACTCTCTATATTGCGCACTTGTCATAAAAAATTGACAGACTTTCGCCGGGAAATGGCAGAGAAATTTCAAAGTTTAGAAAAAACTGGGTTGAGGCTTCCTGACTGCTCTCACGCAAACCGTGGCTGTCTGTACACACCTCTTTGGGGTACTCCTGAGTTGTGCGCATGCTCAGTCATTCGGACTGTCGTTAACGCACCGCAGTTTGGCTCGGCAATTTGGTCAAAGTGTGGTCCAAACGTCGGCAAATTTGGAGGTCGAAAAATGTTCCGACGAACTTCAAATTTTGCATGCCCCCTAAACTCTCTATATTGCGCACTTGTCATAAAAAATTGACAGACTTTCGCCGGGAAATGGCAGAGAAATTTCAAAGTTTAGAAAAAACTGGGTTGAGGCTTCCTGACTGCTCTCACGCAAACCGTGGCTGTCTGTACACACCTCTTTGGGGTACTCCTGAGTTGTGCGCATGCTCAGTCATTCGGACTGTCGTTAACGCACCGCAGTTTGGCTCGGCAATTTGGTCAAAGTGTGGTCCAAACGTCGGCAAATTTGGAGGTTGAAAAATGTTCCGACGAACTTCAAATTTTGCATGCCCTAAACTCTCTATATTGCGCACTTGTCATAAAAAATTGACAGACTTTCGCCGGGAAATGGCAGAGAAATTTCAAAGTTTAGAAAAAAATGGGTTGAGGCTTCCTGACTGCTCTCACGCAAACCGTGGCTGTCTGTACACACCTCTTTGGGGTACTCCTGAGTTGTGCGCATGCTCAATCATTCGGACTGTCGTTAACGCACCGCAGTTTGGCTCGGCAATTTGGTCAAAGTGTGGTCCAAACGTCGGCAAATTTGGAGGTCGAAAAATGTTCCGACGAACTTCAAATTTTGCATGCCCTAAACTCTCTATATTGCGCACTTGTCATAAAAAATTGACAGACTTTCGCCGGGAAATGGCAGAGAAATTTCAAAGTTTAGAAAAAACTGGGTTGAGGCTTCCTGACTGCTCTCACGCAAACCGTGGCTGTCTGTACACACCTCTTTGGGGTACTCCTGAGTTGTGCGCATGCTCAGTCATTCGGACTGTCGTTAACGCACCGCAGTTTGGCTCGGCAATTTGGTCAAAGTGTGGTCCAAACGTCGGCAAATTTGGAGGTCGAAAAATGTTCCGACGAACTTCAAATTTTGCATGCCCTAAACTCTCTATATTGCGCACTTGTCATAAACAATTGACAGACTTTCGCCGGGAAATGGCAGAGAAATTTCAAAGTTTAGAAAAAACTGGGTTGAGGCTTCCTGACTGCTCTCACGCAAACCGTGGCTGTCTGTACACACCTCTTTGGGGTACTCCTGAGTTGTGCGCATGCTCAGTCATTCGGACTGTCGTTAACGCACCGCAGTTTGGCTCGGCAATTTGGTCAAAGTGTGGTCCAAACGTCGGCAAATTTGGAGGTCGAAAAATGTTCCGACGAACTTCAAATTTTGCATGCCCTAAACTCTCTATATTGCGCACTTGTCATAAAAAATTGACAGACTTTCGCCTGGAAATGGCAGAGAAATTTCAAAGTTTAGAAAAAACTGGGTTGAGGCTTCCTGACTGCTCTCACGCAAACCGTGGCTGTCTGTACACACCTCTTTGGGGTATTCCTGAGTTGTGCGCATGCTCAGTCATTCGGACTGTCGTTAACGCACCGCAGTTTGGCTCGGCAATTTGGTCAAAGTGTGGTCCAAACGTCGGCAAATTTGGAGGTCGAAAAATGTTCCGACGAACTTCAAATTTTGCATGCCCTAAACTCTCTATATTGCGCACTTGTCATAAACAAATTGACAGACTTTCGCCGGGAAATGGCAGAGAAATTTCAAAGTTTAGAAAAAACTGGGTTGAGGCTTCCTGACTGCTCTCACGCAAACCGTGGCTGTCTGTACACACCTCTTTGGGGTACTCCTGAGTTGTGCGCATGCTCAGTCATTCGGACTGTCGTTAACGCACCGCAGTTTGGCTCGGCAATTTGGTCAAAGTGTGGTCCAAACGTCGGCAAATTTGGAGGTCGAAAAATGTTCCGACGAACTTCAAATTTTGCATGCCCTAAACTCTCTATATTGCGCACTTGTCATAAACAAATTGACAGACTTTCGCCGGGAAATGGCAGAGAAATTTCAAAGTTTAGAAAAAACTGGGTTGAGGCTTCCTGACTGCTCTCACGCAAACCGTGGCTGTCTGTACACACCTCTTTGGGGTACTCCTGAGTTGTGCGCATGCTCAGTCATTCGGACTGTCGTTAACGCACCGCAGTTTGGCTCGGCAATTTGGTCAAAGTGTGGTCCAAACGTCGGCAAATTTGGAGGTCGAAAAATGTTCCGACGAACTTCAAATTTTGCATGCCCTAAACTCTCTATATTGCGCACTTGTCATAAAAAATTGACAGACTTTCGCCGGGAAATGGCAGAGAAATTTCAAAGTTTAGAAAAAACTGGGTTGAGGCTTCCTGACTGCTCTCACGCAAACCGTGGCTGTCTGTACACACCTCTTTGGGGTACTCCTGAGTTGTGCGCATGCTCAGTCATTCGGACTGTCGTTAACGCACCGCAGTTTGGCTCGGCAATTTGGTCAAAGTGTGGTCCAAACGTCGGCAAATTTGGAGGTCGAAAAATGTTCCGACGAACTTCAAATTTTGCATGCCCTAAACTCTCTATATTGCGCACTTGTCATAAACAATTGACAGACTTTCGCCGGGAAATGGCAGAGAAATTTCAAAGTTTAGAAAAAACTGGGTTGAGGCTTCCTGACTGCTCTCACGCAAACCGTGGCTGTCTGTACACACCTCTTTGGGGTACTCCTGAGTTGTGCGCATGCTCAGTCATTCGGACTGTCGTTAACGCACCGCAGTTTGGCTCGGCAATTTGGTCAAAGTGTGGTCCAAACGTCGGCAAATTTGGAGGTCGAAAAATGTTCCGACGAACTTCAAATTTTGCATGCCCTAAACTCTCTATATTGCGCACTTGTCATAAAAAATTGACAGACTTTCGCCTGGAAATGGCAGAGAAATTTCAAAGTTTAGAAAAAACTGGGTTGAGGCTTCCTGACTGCTCTCACGCAAACCGTGGCTGTCTGTACACACCTCTTTGGGGTACTCCTGAGTTGTGCGCATGCTCAGTCATTCGGACTGTCGTTAACGCACCGCAGTTTGGCTCGGCAATTTGGTCAAAGTGTGGTCCAAACGTCGGCAAATTTGGAGGTCGAAAAATGTTCCGACGAACTTCAAATTTTGCATGCCCTAAACTCTCTATATTGCGCACTTGTCATAAAAAATTGACAGACTTTCGCCGGGAAATGGCAGAGAAATTTCAAAGTTTAGAAAAAACTGGGTTGAGGCTTCCTGACTGCTCTCACGCAAACCGTGGCTGTCTGTACACACCTCTTTGGGGTACTCCTGAGTTGTGCGCATGCTCAGTCATTCGGACTGTCGTTAACGCACCGCAGTTTGGCTCGGCAATTTGGTCAAAGTGTGGTCCAAACGTCGGCAAATTTGGAGGTTGAAAAATGTTCCGACGAACTTCAAATTTTGCATGCCCTAAACTCTCTATATTGCGCACTTGTCATAAAAAAATTGACAGACTTTCGCCGGGAAATGGCAGAGAAATTTCAAAGTTTAGAAAAAAATGGGTTGAGGCTTCCTGACTGCTCTCACGCAAACCGTGGCTGTCTGTACACACCTCTTTGGGGTACTCCTGAGTTGTGCGCATGCTCAGTCATTCGGACTGTCGTTAACGCACCGCAGTTTGGCTCGGCAATTTGGTCAAAGTGTGGTCCAAACGTCGGCAAATTTGGAGGTCGAAAAATGTTCCGACGAACTTCAAATTTTGCATGCCCTAAACTCTCTATATTGCGCACTTGTCATAAAAAATTGACAGACTTTCGCCGGGAAATGGCAGAGAAATTTCAAAGTTTAGAAAAAACTGGGTTGAGGCTTCCTGACTGCTCTCACGCAAACCGTGGCTGTCTGTACACACCTCTTTGGGGTACTCCTGAGTTGTGCGCATGCTCAGTCATTCGGACTGTCGTTAACGCACCGCAGTTTGGCTCGGCAATTTGGTCAAAGTGTGGTCCAAACGTCGGCAAATTTGGAGGTCGAAAAATGTTCCGACGAACTTCAAATTTTGCATGCCCTAAACTCTCTATATTGCGCACTTGTCATAAACAATTGACAGACTTTCGCCGGGAAATGGCAGAGAAATTTCAAAGTTTAGAAAAAACTGGGTTGAGGCTTCCTGACTGCTCTCACGCAAACCGTGGCTGTCTGTACACACCTCTTTGGGGTACTCCTGAGTTGTGCGCATGCTCAGTCATTCGGACTGTCGTTAACGCACCGCAGTTTGGCTCGGCAATTTGGTCAAAGTGTGGTCCAAACGTCGGCAAATTTGGAGGTCGAAAAATGTTCCGACGAACTTCAAATTTTGCATGCCCTAAACTCTCTATATTGCGCACTTGTCATAAAAAATTGACAGACTTTCGCCTGGAAATGGCAGAGAAATTTCAAAGTTTAGAAAAAACTGGGTTGAGGCTTCCTGACTGCTCTCACGCAAACCGTGGCTGTCTGTACACACCTCTTTGGGGTACTCCTGAGTTGTGCGCATGCTCAGTCATTCGGACTGTCGTTAACGCACCGCAGTTTGGCTCGGCAATTTGGTCAAAGTGTGGTCCAAACGTCGGCAAATTTGGAGGTCGAAAAATGTTCCGACGAACTTCAAATTTTGCATGCCCTAAACTCTCTATATTGCGCACTTGTCATAAACAAATTGACAGACTTTCGCCGGGAAATGGCAGAGAAATTTCAAAGTTTAGAAAAAACTGGGTTGAGGCTTCCTGACTGCTCTCACGCAAACCGTGGCTGTCTGTACACACCTCTTTGGGGTACTCCTGAGTTGTGCGCATGCTCAGTCATTCGGACTGTCGTTAACGCACCGCAGTTTGGCTCGGCAATTTGGTCAAAGTGTGGTCCAAACGTCGGCAAATTTGGAGGTCGAAAAATGTTCCGACGAACTTCAAATTTTGCATGCCCTAAACTCTCTATATTGCGCACTTGTCATAAACAAATTGACAGACTTTCGCCGGGAAATGGCAGAGAAATTTCAAAGTTTAGAAAAAACTGGGTTGAGGCTTCCTGACTGCTCTCACGCAAACCGTGGCTGTCTGTACACACCTCTTTGGGGTACTCCTGAGTTGTGCGCATGCTCAGTCATTCGGACTGTCGTTAACGCACCGCAGTTTGGCTCGGCAATTTGGTCAAAGTGTGGTCCAAACGTCGGCAAATTTGGAGGTCGAAAAATGTTCCGACGAACTTCAAATTTTGCATGCCCTAAACTCTCTATATTGCGCACTTGTCATAAAAAATTGACAGACTTTCGCCGGGAAATGGCAGAGAAATTTCAAAGTTTAGAAAAAACTGGGTTGAGGCTTCCTGACTGCTCTCACGCAAACCGTGGCTGTCTGTACACACCTGTTTGGGGTACTCCTGAGTTGTGCGCATGCTCAGGCATTCGGACTGTCGTTAACGCACCGCAGTTTGGCTCGGCAATTTGGTCAAAGTGTGGTCCAAACGTCGGCAAATTTGGAGGTCGAAAAATGTTCCGACGAACTTCAAATTTTGCATGCCCTAAACTCTCTATATTGCGCACTTGTCATAAACAATTGACAGACTTTCGCCGGGAAATGGCAGATAAATTTCAAAGTTTAGAAAAAACTGGGTTGAGGCTTCCTGACTGCTCTCACGCAAACCGTGGCTGTCTGTACACACCTCTTTGGGGTACTCCTGAGTTGTGCGCATGCTCAGTCATTCGGACTTTCGTTAACGCACCGCAGTTTGGCTCGGCAATTTGGTCAAAGTGTGGTCCAAACGTCGGCAAATTTGGAGGTCGAAAAATGTTCCGACGAACTTCAAATTTTGCATGCCCTAAACTCTCTATATTGCGCACTTGTCATAAAAAATTGACAGACTTTCGCCTGGAAATGGCAGAGAAATTTCAAAGTTTAGAAAAAACTGGGTTGAGGCTTCCTGACTGCTCTCACGCAAACCGTGGCTGTCTGTACACACCTCTTTGGGGTACTCCTGAGTTGTGCGCATGCTCAGTCATTCGGACTGTCGTTAACGCACCGCAGTTTGGCTCGGCAATTTGGTCAAAGTGTGGTCCAAACGTCGGCAAATTTGGAGGTCGAAAAATGTTCCGACGAACTTCAAATTTTGCATGCCCTAAACTCTCTATATTGCGCACTTGTCATAAACAAATTGACAGACTTTCGCCGGGAAATGGCAGAGAAATTTCAAAGTTTAGAAAAAACTGGGTTGAGGCTTCCTGACTGCTCTCACGCAAACCGTGGCTGTCTGTACACACCTCTTTGGGGTACTCCTGAGTTGTGCGCATGCTCAGTCATTCGGACTGTCGTTAACGCACCGCAGTTTGGCTCGGCAATTTGGTCAAAGTGTGGTCCAAACGTCGGCAAATTTGGAGGTCGAAAAATGTTCCGACGAACTTCAAATTTTGCATGCCCTAAACTCTCTATATTGCGCACTTGTCATAAAAAATTGACAGACTTTCGCCGGGAAATGGCAGAGAAATTTCAAAGTTTAGAAAAAACTGGGTTGAGGCTTCCTGACTGCTCTCACGCAAACCGTGGCTGTCTGTACACACCTGTTTGGGGTACTCCTGAGTTGTGCGCATGCTCAGGCATTCGGACTGTCGTTAACGCACCGCAGTTTGGCTCGGCAATTTGGTCAAAGTGTGGTCCAAACGTCGGCAAATTTGGAGGTCGAAAAATGTTCCGACGAACTTCAAATTTTGCATGCCCTAAACTCTCTATATTGCGCACTTGTCATAAAAAATTGACAGACTTTCGCCGGGAAATGGCAGAGAAATTTCAAAGTTTAGAAAAAACTGGGTTGAGGCTTCCTGACTGCTCTCACGCAAACCGTGGTTGTCTGTACACACCTCTTTGGGGTACTCCTGAGTTGTGCGCATGCTCAGTCATTCGGACTGTCGTTAACGCACCGCAGTTTGGCTCGGCAATTTGGTCAAAGTGTGGTCCAAACGTCGGCAAATTTGGAGGTCGAAAAATGTTCCGACGAACTTCAAATTTTGCATGCCCTAAACTCTCTATATTGCGCACTTGTCATAAAAAATTGACAGACTTTCGCCGGGAAATGGCAGAGAAATTTCAAAGTTTAGAAAAAACTGGGTTGAGGCTTCCTGACTGCTCTCACGCAAACCGTGGCTGTCTGTACACACCTCTTTGGGGTACTCCTGAGTTGTGCGCATGCTCAGTCATTCGGACTGTCGTTAACGCACCGCAGTTTGGCTCGGCAATTTGGTCAAAGTGTGGTCCAAACGTCGGCAAATTTGGAGGTCGAAAAATGTTCCGACGAACTTCAAATTTTGCATGCCCTAAACTCTCTATATTGCGCACTTGTCATAACAAATTGACAGACTTTCGCCGGGAAATGGCAGAGAAATTTCAAAGTTTAGAAAAAACTGGGGTTGAGGCTTCCTGACTGCTCTCACGCAAACCGTGGCTGTCTGTACACACCTCTTTGGGGTACTCCTGAGTTGTGCGCATGCTCAGTCATTCGGACTGTCGTTAACGCACCGCAGTTTGGCTCGACAATTTGGTCAAAGTGTGGTCCAAACGTCGGCAAATTTGGAGGTCGAAAAATGTTCCGACGAACTTCAAATTTTGCATGCCCTAAACTCTCTATATTGCGCACTTGTCATAAAAAATTGACAGACTTTCGCCGGGAAATGGCAGATAAATTTCAAAGTTTAGAAAAAACTGGGTTGAGGCTTCCTGACTGCTCTCACGCAAACCGTGGTTGTCTGTACACACCTCTTTGGGGTACTCCTGAGTTGTGCGCATGCTCAGTCATTCGGACTGTCGTTAACGCACCGCAGTTTGGCTCGGCAATTTGGTCAAAGTGTGGTCCAAACGTCGGCAAATTTGGAGGTCGAAAAATGTTCCGACGAACTTCAAATTTTGCATGCCCTAAACTCTCTATATTGCGCACTTGTCATAAAAAATTGACAGACTTTCGCCGGGAAATGGCAGAGAAATTTCAAAGTTTAGAAAAAACTGGGTTGAGGCTTCCTGACTGCTCTCACGCAAACCGTGGCTGTCTGTACACACCTCTTTGGGGTACTCCTGAGTTGTGCGCATGCTCAGTCATTCGGACTGTCGTTAACGCACCGCAGTTTGGCTCGGCAATTTGGTCAAAGTGTGGTCCAAACGTCGGCAAATTTGGAGGTCGAAAAATGTTCCGACGAACTTCAAATTTTGCATGCCCTAAACTCTCTATATTGCGCACTTGTCATAACAAATTGACAGACTTTCGCCGGGAAATGGCAGAGAAATTTCAAAGTTTAGAAAAAACTGGGTTGAGGCTTCCTGACTGCTCTCACGCAAACCGTGGCTGTCTGTACACACCTCTTTGGGGTACTCCTGAGTTGTGCGCATGCTCAGTCATTCGGACTGTCGTTAACGCACCGCAGTTTGGCTCGGCAATTTGGTCAAAGTGTGGTCCAAACGTCGGCAAATTTGGAGGTCGAAAAATGTTCCGACGAACTTCAAATTTTGCATGCCCTAAACTCTCTATATTGCGCACTTGTCATAAAAAATTGACAGACTTTCGCCGGGAAATGGCAGAGAAATTTCAAAGTTTAGAAAAAACTGGGTTGAGGCTTCCTGACTGCTCTCACGCAAACCGTGGCTGTCTGTACACACCTCTTTGGGGTACTCCTGAGTTGTGCGCATGCTCAGTCATTCGGACTGTCGTTAACGCACCGCAGTTTGGCTCGGCAATTTGGTCAAAGTGTGGTCCAAACGTCGGCAAATTTGGAGGTCGAAAAATGTTCCGACGAACTTCAAATTTTGCATGCCCTAAACTCTCTATATTGCGCACTTGTCATAAAAAATTGACAGACTTTCGCCGGGAAATGGCAGAGAAATTTCAAAGTTTAGAAAAAACTAGGTTGAGGCTTCCTGACTGCTCTCACGCAAACCGTGGCTGTCTGTACACACCTCTTTGGGGTACTCCTGAGTTGTGCGCATGCTCAGTCATTCGGACTGTCGTTAACGCACCGCAGTTTGGCCCGGCAATTTGGTCAAAGTGTGGTCCAAACGTCGGCAAATTTGGAGGTCGAAAAATGTTCCGACGAACTTCAAATTTTGCATGCCCTAAACTCTCTATATTGCGCACTTGTCATAAAAAATTGACAGACTTTCGCCGGGAAATGGCAGAGAAATTTCAAAGTTTAGAAAAAACTGGGTTGAGGCTTCCTGACTGCTCTCACGCAAACCGTGGCTGTCTGTACACACCTCTTTGGGGTACTCCTGAGTTGTGCGCATGCTCAGTCATTCGGACTGTCGTTAACGCACCGCAGTTTGGCTCGGCAATTTGGTCAAAGTGTGGTCCAAACGTCGGCAAATTTGGAGGTCGAAAAATGTTCCGACGAACTTCAAATTTTGCATGCCCTAAACTCTCTATATTGCGCACTTGTCATAAAAAATTGACAGACTTTCGCCGGGAAATGGCAGAGAAATTTCAAAGTTTAGAAAAAACTGGGTTGAGGCTTCCTGACTGCTCTCACGCAAACCGTGGCTGTCTGTACACACCTCTTTGGGGTACTCCTGAGTTGTGCGCATGCTCAGTCATTCGGACTGTCGTTAACGCACCGCAGTTTGGCTCGGCAATTTGGTCAAAGTGTGGTCCAAACGTCGGCAAATTTGGAGGTCGAAAAATGTTCCGACGAACTTCAAATTTTGCATGCCCTAAACTCTCTATATTGCGCACTTGTCATAAAAAATTGACAGACTTTCGCCGGGAAATGGCAGAGAAATTTCAAAGTTTAGAAAAAACTGGGTTGAGGCTTCCTGACTGCTCTCACGCAAACCGTGGCTGTCTGTACACACCTCTTTGGGGTACTCCTGAGTTGTGCGCATGCTCAGTCATTCGGACTGTCGTTAACGCACCGCAGTTTGGCTCGGCAATTTGGTCAAAGTGTGGTCCAAACGTCGGCAAATTTGGAGGTCGAAAAATGTTCCGACGAACTTCAAATTTTGCATGCCCTTAACTCTCTATATTGCGCACTTGTCATAAAAAATTGACAGACTTTCGCCGGGAAATGGCAGAGAAATTTCAAAGTTTAGAAAAAACTGGGTTGAGGCTTCCTGACTGCTCTCACGCAAACCGTGGCTGTCTGTACACACCTCTTTGGGGTACTCCTGAGTTGTGCGCATGCTCAGTCATTCGGACTGTCGTTAACGCACCGCAGTTTGGCTCGGCAATTTGGTCAAAGTGTGGTCCAAACGTCGGCAAATTTGGAGGTCGAAAATGTTCCGACGAACTTCAAATTTTGCATGCCCTAAACTCTCTATATTGCGCACTTGTCATAAAAAATTGACAGACTTTCGCCGGGAAATGGCAGAGAAATTTCAAAGTTTAGAAAAAACTGGGTTGAGGCTTCCTGACTGCTCTCACGCAAACCGTGGCTGTCTGTACACACCTCTTTGGGGTACTCCTGAGTTGTGCGCATGCTCAATCATTCGGACTGTCGTTAACGCACCGCAGTTTGGCTCGGCAATTTGGTCAAAGTGTGGTCCAAACGTCGGCAAATTTGGAGGTCAAAAAAGGTTCCGACGAACTTCAAATTTTGCATGCCCTAAACTCTCTATATTGCGCACTTGTCATAAAAAATTGACAGACTTTCGCCGGGAAATGGCAGAGAAATTTCAAAGTTTAGAAAAAACTGGGTTGAGGCTTCCTGACTGCTCTCACGCAAACCGTGGCTGTCTGTACACACCTCTTTGGGGTACTCCTGAGTTGTGCGCATGCTCAGTCATTCGGACTGTCGTTAACGCACCGCAGTTTGGCTCGGCAATTTGGTCAAAGTGTGGTCCAAACGTCGGCAAATTTGGAGGTCGAAAAATGTTCCGACGAACTTCAAATTTTGCATGCCCTAAACTCTCTATATTGCGCACTTGTCATAAAAAAATTGACAGACTTTCGCCGGGAAATGGCAGATAAATTTCAAAGTTTAGAAAAAACTGGGTTGAGGCTTCCTGACTGCTCTCACGCAAACCGTGGCTGTCTGTACACACCTCTTTGGGGTACTCCTGAGTTGTGCGCATGCTCAGTCATTCGGACTGTCGTTAACGCACCGCAGTTTGGCTCGGCAATTTGGTCAAAGTGTGGTCCAAACGTCGGCAAATTTGGAGGTCGAAAAATGTTCCGACGAACTTCAAATTTTGCATGCCCTAAACTCTCTATATTGCGCACTTGTCATAAAAAATTGACAGACTTTCGCCGGGAAATGGCAGAGAAATTTCAAAGTTTAGAAAAAACTGGGTTGAGGCTTCCTGACTGCTCTCACGCAAACCGTGGCTGTCTGTACACACCTCTTTGGGGTACTCCTGAGTTGTGCGCATGCTCAGTCATTCGGACTGTCGTTAACGCACCGCAGTTTGGCTCGGCAATTTGGTCAAAGTGTGGTCCAAACGTCGGCAAATTTGGAGGTCGAAAAATGTTCCGACGAACTTCAAATTTTGCATGCCCTAAACTCTCTATATTGCGCACTTGTCATAAAAAATTGACAGACTTTCGCCGGGAAATGGCAGAGAAATTTCAAAGTTTAGAAAAAACTGGGTTGAGGCTTCCTGACTGCTCTCACGCAAACCGTGGCTGTCTGTACACACCTCTTTGGGGTACTCCTGAGTTGTGCGCATGCTCAATCATTCGGACTGTCGTTAACGCACCGCAGTTTGGCTCGGCAATTTGGTCAAAGTGTGGTCCAAACGTCGGCAAATTTGGAGGTCAAAAAAGGTTCCGACGAACTTCAAATTTTGCATGCCCTAAACTCTCTATATTGCGCACTTGTCATAAAAAATTGACAGACTTTCGCCGGGAAATGGCAGAGAAATTTCAAAGTTTAGAAAAAACTGGGTTGAGGCTTCCTGACTGCTCTCACGCAAACCGTGGCTGTCTGTACACACCTCTTTGGGGTACTCCTGAGTTGTGCGCATGCTCAGTCATTCGGACTGTCGTTAACGCACCGCAGTTTGGCTCGGCAATTTGGTCAAAGTGTGGTCCAAACGTCGGCAAATTTGGAGGTCGAAAAATGTTCCGACGAACTTCAAATTTTGCATGCCCTAAACTCTCTATATTGCGCACTTGTCATAAAAAAATTGACAGACTTTCGCCGGGAAATGGCAGATAAATTTCAAAGTTTAGAAAAAACTGGGTTGAGGCTTCCTGACTGCTCTCACGCAAACCGTGGCTGTCTGTACACACCTCTTTGGGGTACTCCTGAGTTGTGCGCATGCTCAGTCATTCGGACTGTCGTTAACGCACCGCAGTTTGGCTCGGCAATTTGGTCAAAGTGTGGTCCAAACGTCGGCAAATTTGGAGGTCGAAAAATGTTCCGACGAACTTCAAATTTTGCATGCCCTAAACTCTCTATATTGCGCACTTGTCATAAAAAAATTGACAGACTTTCGCCGGAAAATGGCAGAGAAATTTCAAAGTTTAGAAAAAACTGGGTTGAGGCTTCCTGACTGCTCTCACGCAAACCGTGGCTGTCTGTACACACCTCTTTGGGGTACTCCTGAGTTGTGCGCATGCTCAGTCATTCGGACTGTCGTTAACGCACCGCAGTTTGGCTCGGCAATTTGGTCAAAGTGTGGTCCAAACGTCGGCAAATTTGGAGGTCGAAAAATGTTCCGACGAACTTCAAATTTTGCATGCCCTAAACTCTCTATATTGCGCACTTGTCATAAAAAATTGACAGTCTTTCGCCGGGAAATGGCAGAGAAATTTCAAAGTTTAGAAAAAACTGGGTTGAGGCTTCCTGACTGCTCTCACGCAAACCGTGGCTGTCTGTACACACCTCTTTGGGGTACTCCTGAGTTGTGCGCATGTTCAGTCATTCGGACTGTCGTTAACGCACCGCAGTTTGGCTCGGCAATTTGGTCAACGTGTGGTCCAAACGTCGGCAAATTTGGAGGTCGAAAAATGTTCCGACGAACTTCAAATTTTGCATGCCCTAAACTCTCTATATTGCGCACTTGTCATAAAAAATTGACAGACTTTCGCCGGGAAATGGCAGAGAAATTTCAAAGTTTAGAAAAAACTGGGTTGAGGCTTCCTGACTGCTCTCACGCAAACCGTGGCTGTCTGTACACACCTCTTTGGGGTACTCCTGAGTTGTGCGCATGCTCAGTCATTCGGACTGTCGTTAACGCACCGCAGTTTGGCTCGGCAATTTGGTCAAAGTGTGGTCCAAAACGTCGGCAAATTTGGAGGTCGAAAAATGTTCCGACGAACTTCAAATTTTGCATGCCCTAAACTCTCTATATTGCGCACTTGTCATAAAAAATTGACAGACTTTCGCCGGGAAATGGCAGAGAAATTTCAAAGTTTAGAAAAAACTGGGTTGAGGCTTCCTGACTGCTCTCACGCAAACCGTGGCTGTCTGTACACACCTCTTTGGGGTACTCCTGAGTTGTGCGCATGCTCAGTCATTCGGACTGTCGTTAACGCACCGCAGTTTGGCTCGGCAATTTGGTCAAAGTGTGGTCCAAACGTCGGCAAATTTGGAGGTCGAAAAATGTTCCGACGAACTTCAAATTTTGCATGCCCTAAACTCTCTATATTGCGCACTTGTCATAAAAAAATTGACAGACTTTCGCCGGGAAATGGCAGATAAATTTCAAAGTTTAGAAAAAACTGGGTTGAGGCTTCCTGACTGCTCTCACGCAAACCGTGGCTGTCTGTACACACCTCTTTGGGGTACTCCTGAGTTGTGCGCATGCTCAGTCATTCGGACTGTCGTTAACGCACCGCAGTTTGGCTCGGCAATTTGGTCAAAGTGTGGTCCAAACGTCGGCAAATTTGGAGGTCGAAAAATGTTCCGACGAACTTCAAATTTTGCATGCCCTAAACTGTCTATATTGCGCACTTGTCATAAAAAAATTGACAGACTTTCGCCGGGAAATGGCAGAGAAATTTCAAAGTTTAGAAAAAACTGGGTTGAGGCTTCCTGACTGCTCTCACGCAAACCGTGGCTGTCTGTACACACCTCTTTGGGGTACTCCTGAGTTGTGCGCATGCTCAGTCATTCGGACTGTCGTTAACGCACCGCAGTTTGGCTCGGCAATTTGGTCAAAGTGTGGTCCAAACGTCGGCAAATTTGGAGGTCGAAAAATGTTCCGACGAACTTCAAATTTTGCATGCCCTAAACTCTCTATATTGCGCACTTGTCATAAAAAATTGACAGACTTTCGCTCGGAAATGGCAGAGAAATTTCAAAGTTTAGAAAAAACTGGGTTGAGGCTTCCTGACTGCTCTCACGCAAACCGTGGCTGTCTGTACACACCTCTTTGGGGTACTCCTGAGTTGTGCGCATGCTCAGTCATTCGGACTGTCGTTAACGCACCGCAGTTTGGCTCGGCAATTTGGTCAAAGTGTGGTCCAAACGTCGGCAAATTTGGAGGTCGAAAAATGTTCCGACGAACTTCAAATTTTGCATGCCCTAAACTCTCTATATTGCGCACTTGTCATAAACAATTGACAGACTTTCGCCGGGAAATGGCAGAGAAATTTCAAAGTTTAGAAAAAACTGGGTTGAGGCTTCCTGACTGCTCTCACGCAAACCGTGGCTGTCTGTACACACCTCTTTGGGGTACTCCTGAGTTGTGCGCATGCTCAGTCATTCGGACTGTCGTTAACGCACCGCAGTTTGGCTCGGCAATTTGGTCAAAGTGTGGTCCAAACGTCGGCAAATTTGGAGGTCAAAAAATGTTCCGACGAACTTCAAATTTTGCATGCCCTAAACTCTCTATATTGCGCACTTGTCATAAAAAATTGACAGACTTTCGCCGGGAAATGGCAGAGAAATTTCAAAGTTTAGAAAAAACTGGGTTGAGGCTTCCTGACTGCTCTCACGCAAACCGTGGCTGTCTGTACACACCTCTTTGGGGTACTCCTGAGTTGTGCGCATGCTCAGTCATTCGGACTGTCGTTAACGCACCGCAGTTTGGCTCGGCAATTTGGTCAAAGTGTGGTCCAAACGTCGGCAAATTTGGAGGTCGAAAAATGTTCCGACGAACTTCAAATTTTGCATGCCCTAAACTCTCTATATTGCGCACTTGTCATAAAAAAATTGACAGACTTTCGCCGGGAAATGGCAGAGAAATTTCAAAGTTTAGAAAAAACTGGGTTGAGGCTTCCTGACTGCTCTCACGCAAACCGTGGCTGTCTGTACACACCTCTTTGGGGTACTCCTGAGTTGTGCGCATGCTCAGTCATTCGGACTGTCGTTAACGCACCGCAGTTTGGCTCGGCAATTTGGTCAAAGTGTGGTCCAAACGTCGGCAAATTTGGAGGTCGAAAAATGTTCCGACGAACTTCAAATTTTGCATGCCCTAAACTCTCTATATTGCGCACTTGTCATAAAAAAATTGACAGACTTTCGCCGGGAAATGGCAGAGAAATTTCAAAGTTTAGAAAAAACTGGGTTGAGGCTTCCTGACTGCTCTCACGCAAACCGTGGCTGTCTGTACACACCTCTTTGGGGTACTCCTGAGTTGTGCGCATGCTCAGTCATTCGGACTGTCGTTAACGCACCGCAGTTTGGCTCGGCAATTTGGTCAAAGTGTGGTCCAAACGTCGGCAAATTTGGAGGTCGAAAAATGTTCCGACGAACTTCAAATTTTGCATGCCCTAAACTTTCTATATTGCGCACTTGTCATAAAAAAATTGACAGACTTTCGCCGGGAAATGGCAGAGAAATTTCAAAGTTTAGAAAAAACTGGGTTGAGGCTTCCTGACTGCTCTCACGCAAACCGTGGCTGTCTGTACACACCTCTTTGGGGTACTCCTGAGTTGTGCGCATGCTCAGTCATTCGGACTGTCGTTAACGCACCGCAGTTTGGCTCGGCAATTTGGTCAAAGTGTGGTCCAAACGTCGGCAAATTTGGAGGTCGAAAAATGTTCCGACGAACTTCAAATTTTGCATGCCCTAAACTCTCTATATTGCGCACTTGTCATAAAAAATTGACAGACTTTCGCCGGGAAATGGCAGAGAAATTTCAAAGTTTAGAAAAAACTGGGTTGAGGCTTTCTGACTGCTCTTACGCAAACCGTGGCTGTCTGTACACACCTCTTTGGGGTACTCCTGAGTTGTGCGCATGCTCAGTCATTCGGACTGTCGTTAACGCACCGCAGTTTGGCTCGGCAATTTGGTCAAAGTGTGGTCCAAACGTCGGCAAATTTGGAGGTCGAAAAATGTTCCGACGAACTTCAAATTTTGCATGCCCTAAACTCTCTATATTGCGCACTTGTCATAAAAAATTGACAGACTTTCGCCGGGAAATGGCAGAGAAATTTCAAAGTTTAGAAAAAAACTGGGTTGAGGCTTCCTGACTGCTCTCACGCAAACCGTGGCTGTCTGTGCACACCTCTTTGGGGTACTCCTGAGTTGTGCGCATGCTCAGTCATTCGGACTGTCGTTAACGCACCGCAGTTTGGCTCGGCAATTTGGTCAAAGTGTGGTCCAAACGTCGGCAAATTTGGAGGTCGAAAAATGTTCCGACGAACTTCAAATTTTGCATGCCCTAAACTCTCTATATTGCGCACTTGTCATAAAAAATTGACAGACTTTCGCCGGGAAATGGCAGAGAAATTTCAAAGTTTAGAAAAAAACTGGGTTGAGGCTTCCTGACTGCTCTCACGCAAACCGTGGCTGTCTGTACACACCTCTTTGGGGTACTCCTGAGTTGTGCGCATGCTCAGTCATTCGGACTGTCGTTAACGCACCGCAGTTTGGCTCGGCAATTTGGTCAAAGTGTGGTCCAAACGTCGGCAAATTTGGAGGTCGAAAAATGTTCCGACGAACTTCAAATTTTGCATGCCCTAAACTCTCTATATTGCGCACTTGTCATAAAAAATTGACAGACTTTCGCCGGGAAATGGCAGAGAAATTTCAAAGTTTAGAAAAAACTGGGTTGAGGCTTCCTGACTGCTCTCACGCAAACCGTGGCTGTCTGTACACACCTCTTTGGGGTACTCCTGAGTTGTGCGCATGCTCAGTCATTCGGACTGTCGTTAACGCACCGCAGTTTGGCTCGGCAATTTGGTCAAAGTGTGGTCCAAACGTCGGCAAATTTGGAGGTCGAAAAATGTTCCGACGAACTTCAAATTTTGCATGCCCTAAACTCTCTATATTGCGCACTTGTCATAAAAAATTGACAGACTTTCGCCGGGAAATGGCAGAGAAATTTCAAAGTTTAGAAAAAACTGGGTTGAGGCTTCCTGACTGCTCTCACGCAAACCGTGGCTGTCTGTACACACCTCTTTGGGGTACTCCTGAGTTGTGCGCATGCTCAGTCATTCGGACTGTCGTTAACGCACCGCAGTTTGGCTCGGCAATTTGGTCAAAGTGTGGTCCAAACGTCGGCAAATTTGGAGGTCGAAAAATGTTCCGACGAACTTCAAATTTTGCATGCCCTAAACTCTCTGTATTGCGCACTTGTCATAAAAAATTGACAGACTTTCGCCGGGAAATGGCAGAGAAATTTCAAAGTTTAGAAAAAACTGGGTTGAGGCTTCCTGACTGCTCTCACGCAAACCGTGGCTGTCTGTACACACCTCTTTGGGGTACTCCTGAGTTGTGCGCATGCTCAGTCATTCGGACTGTCGTTAACGCACCGCAGTTTGGCTCGGCAATTTGGTCAAAGTGTGGTCCAAACGTCGGCAAATTTGGAGGTCGAAAAATGTTCCGACGAACTTCAAATTTTGCATGCCCTAAACTCTCTATATTGCGCACTTGTCATAAAAAATTGACAGACTTTCGCCGGGAAATGGCAGAGAAATTTCAAAGTTTAAAAAAAACTGGGTTGAGGCTTCCTGACTGCTCTCACGCAAACCGTGGCTGTCTGTACACACCTCTTTGGGGTACTCCTGAGTTGTGCGCATGCTCAGTCATTCGGACTGTCGTTAACGCACCGCAGTTTGGCTCGGCAATTTGGTCAAAGTGTGGTCCAAACGTCGGAAAATTTGGAGGTCGAAAAATGTTCCGACGAACTTCAAATTTTGCATGCCCTAAACTCTCTATATTGCGCACTTGTCATAAAAAATTGACAGACTTTCGCCGGGAAATGGCAGAGAAATTTCAAAGTTTAGAAAAAACTGGGTTGAGGCTTCCTGACTGCTCTCACGCAAACCGTGGCTGTCTGTACACACCTCTTTGGGGTACTCCTGAGTTGTGCGCATGCTCAGTCATTCGGACTGTCGTTAACGCACCGCAGTTTGGCTCGGCAATTTGGTCAAAGTGTGGTCCAAACGTCGGCAAATTTGGAGGTCGAAAAATGTTCCGACGAACTTCAAATTTTGCATGCCCTAAACTCTCTATATTGCGCACTTGTCATAAAAAATTGACAGACTTTCGCCGGGAAATGGCAGAGAAATTTCAAAGTTTAGAAAAAACTGGGTTGAGGCTTCCTGACTGCTCTCACGCAAACCGTGGCTGTCTGTACACACCTCTTTGGGGTACTCCTGAGTTGTGCGCATGCTCAGTCATTCGGACTGTTGTTAACGCACCGCAGTTTGGCTCGGCAATTTGGTCAAAGTGTGGTCCAAACGTCGGCAAATTTGGAGGTCGAAAAATGTTCCGACGAACTTCAAATTTTGCATGCCCTAAACTCTCTATATTGCGCACTTGTCATAAAAAATTGACAGACTTTCGCGGGGAAATGGCTGAGAAATTTCAAAGTTTAGAAAAAACTGGGTTGAGGCTTCCTGACTGCTCTCACGCAAACCGTGGCTGTCTGTACACACCTCTTTGGGGTACTCCTGAGTTGTGCGCATGCTCAGTCATTCGGACTGTCGTTAACGCACCGCAGTTTGGCTCGGCAATTTGGTCAAAGTGTGGTCCAAACGTCGGCAAATTTGGAGGTCGAAAAATGTTCCGACGAACTTCAAATTTTGCATGCCCTAAACTCTCTATATTGCGCACTTGTCATAAAAAATTGACAGACTTTCGCCGGGAAATGGCAGAGAAATTTCAAAGTTTAAAAAAAACTGGGTTGAGGCTTCCTGACTGCTCTCACGCAAACCGTGGCTGTCTGTACACACCTCTTTGGGGTACTCCTGAGTTGTGCGCATGCTCAGTCATTCGGACTGTCGTTAACGCACCGCAGTTTGGCTCGGCAATTTGGTCAAAGTGTGGTCCAAACGTCGGCAAATTTGGAGGTCGAAAAATGTTCCGACGAACTTCAAATTTTGCATGCCCTAAACTCTCTATATTGCGCACTTGTCATAAAAAATTGACAGACTTTCGCCGGGAAATGGCAGAGAAATTTCAAAGTTTAGAAAAAACTGGGTTGAGGCTTCCTGACTGCTCTCACGCAAACCGTGGCTGTCTGTACACACCTCTTTGGGGGTACTCCTGAGTTGTGCGCATGCTCAGTCATTCGGACTGTCGTTAACGCACCGCAGTTTGGCTCGGCAATTTGGTCAAAGTGTGGTCCAAACGTCGGCAAATTTGGAGGTCGAAAAATGTTCCGACGAACTTCAAATTTTGCATGCCCTAAACTCTCTATATTGCGCACTTGTCATAAAAAATTGACAGACTTTCGCCGGGAAATGGCAGAGAAATTTCAAAGTTTAGAAAAAACTGGGTTGAGGCTTCCTGACTGCTCTCACGCAAACCGTGGCTGTCTGTACACACCTCTTTGGGGTACTCCTGAGTTGTGCGCATGCTCAGTCATTCGGACTGTCGTTAACGCACCGCAGTTTGGCTCGGCAATTTGGTCAAAGTGTGGTCCAAACGTCGGCAAATTTGGAGGTCGAAAAATGTTCCGACGAACTTCAAATTTTGCATGCCCTAAACTCTCTATATTGCGCACTTGTCATAAAAAATTGACAGACTTTCGCCGGGAAATGGCAGAGAAATTTCAAAGTTTAAAAAAAACTGGATTGAGGCTTCCTGACTGCTCTCACGCAAACCGTGGCTGTCTGTACACACCTCTTTGGGGTACTCCTGAGTTGTGCGCATGCTCAGTCATTCGGACTGTCGTTAACGCACCGCAGTTTGGCTCGGCAATTTGGTCAAAGTGTGGTCCAAACGTCGGCAAATTTGGAGGTCGAAAAATGTTCCGACGAACTTCAAATTTTGCATGCCCTAAACTCTCTATATTGCGCACTTGTCATAAAAAATTGACAGACTTTCGCCGGGAAATGGCAGAGAAATTTCAAAGTTTAGAAAAAACTGGGTTGAGGCTTCCTGACTGCTCTCACGCAAACCGTGGCTGTCTGTACACACCTCTTTGGGGTACTCCTGAGTTGTGCGCATGCTCAGTCATTCGGACTGTCGTTAACGCACCGCAGTTTGGCTCGGCAATTTGGTCAAAGTGTGGTCCAAACGTCGGCAAATTTGGAGGTCGAAAAATGTTCCGACGAACTTCAAATTTTGCATGCCCTAAACTCTCTATATTGCGCACTTGTCATAAAAAATTGACAGACTTTCGCCGGGAAATGGCAGAGAAATTTCAAAGTTTAGAAAAAACTGGGTTGAGGCTTCCTGACTGCTCTCACGCAAACCGTGGCTGTCTGTACACACCTCTTTGGGGTACTCCTGAGTTGTGCGCATGCTCAGTCATTCGGACTGTCGTTAACGCACCGCAGTTTGGCTCGGCAATTTGGTCAAAGTGTGGTCCAAACGTCGGCAAATTTGGAGGTCGAAAAATGTTCCGACGAACTTCAAATTTTGCATGCCCTAAACTCTCTATATTGCGCACTTGTCATAAAAAATTGACAGACTTTCGCCGGGAAATGGCAGAGAAATTTCAAAGTTTAAAAAAAACTGGGTTGAGGCTTCCTGACTGCTCTCACGCAAACCGTGGCTGTCTGTACACACCTCTTTGGGGTACTCCTGAGTTGTGCGCATGCTCAGTCATTCGGACTGTCGTTAACGCACCGCAGTTTGGCTCGGCAATTTGGTCAAAGTGTGGTCCAAACGTCGGCAAATTTGGAGGTCGAAAAATGTTCCGACGAACTTCAAATTTTGCATGCCCTAAACTCTCTATATTGCGCACTTGTCATAAAAAATTGACAGACTTTCGCCGGGAAATGGCAGAGAAATTTCAAAGTTTAGAAAAAACTGGGTTGAGGCTTCCTGACTGCTCTCACGCAAACCGTGGCTGTCTGTACACACCTCTTTGGGGTACTCCTGAGTTGTGCGCATGCTCAGTCATTCGGACTGTCGTTAACGCACCGCAGTTTGGCTCGGCAATTTGGTCAAAGTGTGGTCCAAACGTCGGCAAATTTGGAGGTCGAAAAATGTTCCGACGAACTTCAAATTTTGCATGCCCTAAACTCTCTATATTGCGCACTTGTCATAAAAAATTGACAGACTTTCGCCGGGAAATGGCAGAGAAATTTCAAAGTTTAGAAAAAAATGGGTTGAGGCTTCCTGACTGCTCTCACGCAAACCGTGGCTGTCTGTACACACCTCTTTGGGGTACTCCTGAGTTGTGCGCATGCTCAGTCATTCGGACTGTCGTTAACGCACCGCAGTTTGGCTCGGCAATTTGGTCAAAGTGTGGTCCAAACGTCGGCAAATTTGGAGGTCGAAAAATGTTCCGACGAACTTCAAATTTTGAATGCCCTAAACTCTCTATATTGCGCACTTGTCATAAAAAATTGACAGACTTTCGCCGGGAAATGGCAGAGAAATTTCAAAGTTTAGAAAAAACTGGGTTGAGGCTTCCTGACTGCTCTCACGCAAACCGTGGCTGTCTGTACACACCTCTTTGGGGTACTCCTGAGTTGTGCGCATGCTCAGTCATTCGGACTGTTGTTAACGCACCGCAGTTTGGCTCGGCAATTTGGTCAAAGTGTGGTCCAAACGTCGGCAAATTTGGAGGTCGAAAAATGTTCCGACGAACTTCAAATTTTGCATGCCCTAAACTCTCTATATTGCGCACTTGTCATAAAAAATTGACAGACTTTCGCGGGGAAATGGCTGAGAAATTTCAAAGTTTAGAAAAAACTGGGTTGAGGCTTCCTGACTGCTCTCACGCAAACCGTGGCTGTCTGTACACACCTCTTTGGGGTACTCCTGAGTTGTGCGCATGCTCAGTCATTCGGACTGTCGTTAACGCACCGCAGTTTGGCTCGGCAATTTGGTCAAAGTGTGGTCCAAACGTCGGCAAATTTGGAGGTCGAAAAATGTTCCGACGAACTTCAAATTTTGCATGCCCTAAACTCTCTATATTGCGCACTTGTCATAAAAAATTGACAGACTTTCGCCGGGTTTTTCTGTACACACCTCTTTGGGGTACTCCTGAGTTGTGCGCATGCTCAGTCATTCGGACTGTCGTTAACGCACCGCAGTTTGGCTCGGCAATTTGGTCAAAGTGTGGTCCAAACGTCGGCAAATTTGGAGGTCGAAAAATGTTCCGACGAACTTCAAATTTTGCATGCCCTAAACTCTCTATATTGCGCACTTGTCATAAAAAATTGACAGACTTTCGCCGGGAAATGGCAGAGAAATTTCAAAGTTTAGAAAAAACTGGGTTGAGGCTTCCTGACTGCTCTCACGCAAACCGTGGCTGTCTGTACACACCTCTTTGGGGTACTCCTGAGTTGTGCGCATGCTCAGTCATTCGGACTGTCGTTAACGCACCGCAGTTTGGCTCGGCAATTTGGTCAAAGTGTGGTCCAAACGTCGGCAAATTTGGAGGTCGAAAAATGTTCCGACGAACTTCAAATTTTGCATGCCCTAAACTCTCTATATTGCGCACTTGTCACAAAAAATTGACAGACTTTCGCCGGGAAATGGCAGAGAAATTTCAAAGTTTAGAAAAAACTGGGTTGAGGCTTCCTGACTGCTCTCACGCAAACCGTGGCTGTCTGTACACACCTCTTTGGGGTACTCCTGAGTTGTGCGCATGCTCAGTCATTCGGACTGTCGTTAACGCACCGCAGTTTGGCTCGGCAATTTGGTCAAAGTGTGGTCCAAACGTCGGCAAATTTGGAGGTCGAAAAATGTTCCGACGAACTTCAAATTTTGCATGCCCTAAACTCTCTATATTGCGCACTTGTCATAAAAAATTGACAGACTTTCGCCGGGAAATGGCAGAGAAATTTCAAAGTTTAGGAAAAACTGGGTTGAGGCTTCCTGACTGCTCTCACGCAAACCGTGGCTGTCTGTACACACCTCTTTGGGTACTCCTGAGTTGTGCGCATGCTCAGTCATTCGGACTGTCGTTAACGCACCGCAGTTTGGCTCGGCAATTTGGTCAAAGTGTGGTCCAAACGTCGGCAAATTTGGAGGTCGAAAAATGTTCCGACGAACTTCAAATTTTGCATGCCCTAAACTCTCTATATTGCGCACTTGTCATAAAAAATTGACAGACTTTCGCCGGGAAATGGCAGAGAAATTTCAAAGTTTAGAAAAAACTGGGTTGAGGCTTCCTGACTGCTCTCACGCAAATCGTGGCTGTCTGTACACACCTCTTTGGGGGTACTCCTGAGTTGTGCGCATGCTCAATCATTCGGACTGTCGTTAACGCACCGCAGTTTGGCTCGGCAATTTGGTCAAAGTGTGGTCCAAACGTCGGCAAATTTGGAGGTCGAAAAATGTTCCGACGAACTTCAAATTTTGCATGCCCTAAACTCTCTATATTGCGCACTTGTCATAAAAAATTGACAGACTTTCGCCGGGTTTTTCTGTACACACCTCTTTGGGGTACTCCTGAGTTGTGCGCATGCTCAGTCATTCGGACTGTCGTTAACGCACCGCAGTTTGGCTCGGCAATTTGGTCAAAGTGTGGTCCAAACGTCGGCAAATTTGGAGGTCGAAAAATGTTCCGACGAACTTCAAATTTTGCATGCCCTAAACTCTCTATATTGCGCACTTGTCATAAAAAATTGACAGACTTTCGCCGGGAAATGGCAGAGAAATTTCAAAGTTTAGAAAAAACTGGGTTGAGGCTTCCTGACTGCTCTCACGCAAACCGTGGCTGTCTGTACACACCTCTTTGGGGTACTCCTGAGTTGTGCGCATGCTCAGTCATTCGGACTGTCGTTAACGCACCGCAGTTTGGCTCGGCAATTTGGTCAAAGTGTGGTCCAAACGTCGGCAAATTTGGAGGTCGAAAAATGTTCCGACGAACTTCAAATTTTGCATGCCCTAAACTCTCTATATTGCGCACTTGTCACAAAAAATTGACAGACTTTCGCCGGGAAATGGCAGAGAAATTTCAAAGTTTAGAAAAAACTGGGTTGAGGCTTCCTGACTGCTCTCACGCAAACCGTGGCTGTCTGTACACACCTCTTTGGGGTACTCCTGAGTTGTGCGCATGCTCAGTCATTCGGACTGTCGTTAACGCACCGCAGTTTGGCTCGGCAATTTGGTCAAAGTGTGGTCCAAACGTCGGCAAATTTGGAGGTCGAAAAATGTTCCGACGAACTTCAAATTTTGCATGCCCTAAACTCTCTATATTGCGCACTTGTCATAAAAAATTGACAGACTTTCGCCGGGAAATGGCAGAGAAATTTCAAAGTTTAGGAAAAACTGGGTTGAGGCTTCCTGACTGCTCTCACGCAAACCGTGGCTGTCTGTACACACCTCTTTGGGTACTCCTGAGTTGTGCGCATGCTCAGTCATTCGGACTGTCGTTAACGCACCGCAGTTTGGCTCGGCAATTTGGTCAAAGTGTGGTCCAAACGTCGGCAAATTTGGAGGTCGAAAAATGTTCCGACGAACTTCAAATTTTGCATGCCCTAAACTCTCTATATTGCGCACTTGTCATAAAAAATTGACAGACTTTCGCCGGGAAATGGCAGAGAAATTTCAAAGTTTAGAAAAAACTGGGTTGAGGCTTCCTGACTGCTCTCACGCAAACCGTGGCTGTCTGTACACACCTCTTTGGGGTACTCCTGAGTTGTGCGCATGCTCAGTCATTCGGACTGTCGTTAACGCACCGCAGTTTGGCTCGGCAATTTGGTCAAAGTGTGGTCCAAACGTCGGCAAATTTGGAGGTCGAAAAATGTTCCGACGAACTTCAAATTTTGCATGCCCTAAACTCTCTATATTGCGCACTTGTCATAAAAAATTGACAGACTTTCGCCGGGAAATGGCAGAGAAATTTCAAAGTTTAGGAAAAACTGGGTTGAGGCTTCCTGACTGCTCTCACGCAAACCGTGGCTGTCTGTACACACCTCTTTGGGTACTCCTGAGTTGTGCGCATGCTCAGTCATTCGGACTGTCGTTAACGCACCGCAGTTTGGCTCGGCAATTTGGTCAAAGTGTGGTCCAAACGTCGGCAAATTTGGAGGTCGAAAAATGTTCCGACGAACTTCAAATTTTGCATGCCCTAAACTCTCTATATTGCGCACTTGTCATAAAAAATTGACAGACTTTCGCCGGGAAATGGCAGAGAAATTTCAAAGTTTAGAAAAAACTGGGTTGAGGCTTCCTGACTGCTCTCACGCAAACCGTGGCTGTCTGTACACACCTCTTTGGGGTACTCCTGAGTTGTGCGCATGCTCAGTCATTCGGACTGTCGTTAACGCACCGCAGTTTGGCTCGGCAATTTGGTCAAAGTGTGGTCCAAACGTCGGCAAATTTGGAGGTCGAAAAATGTTCCGACGAACTTCAAATTTTGCATGCCCTAAACTCTCTATATTGCGCACTTGTCATAAAAAAATTGACAGACTTTCGCCGGGAAATGGCAGAGAAATTTCAAAATTTAGAAAAAACTGGGTTGAGGCTTCCTGACTGCTCTCACGCAAACCGTGGCTGTCTGTACACACCTCTTTGGGGTACTCCTGAGTTGTGCGCATGCTCAGTCATTCGGACTGTCGTTAACGCACCGCAGTTTGGCTCGGCAATTTGGTCAAAGTGTGGTCCAAACGTCGGCAAATTTGGAGGTCGAAAAATGTTCCGACGAACTTCACATTTTGCATGCCCTAAACTCTCTATATTGCGCACTTGTCATAAAAAATTGACAGACTTTCGCCGGGAAATGGCAGAGAAATTTCAAAGTTTAGAAAAAACTGGGTTGAGGCTTCCTGACTGCTCTCACGCAAACCGTGGCTGTCTGTACACACCTCTTTGGGGTACTCCTGAGTTGTGCGCATGCTCAGTCATTCGGACTGTCGTTAACGCACCGCAGTTTGGCTCGGCAATTTGGTCAAAGTGTGGTCCAAACGTCGGCAAATTTGGAGGTCGAAAAATGTTCCGACGAACTTCAAATTTTGCATGCCCTAAACTCTCTATATTGCGCACTTGTCATACAAAAATTGACAGACTTTCGCCGGGAAATGGCAGAGAAATTTCAAAATTTAGAAAAAACTGGGTTGAGGCTTTCTGACTGCTCTCACGCAAACCGTGGCTGTCTGTACACACCTCTTTGGGGTACTCCTGAGTTGTGCGCATGCTCAGTCATTCGGACTGTCGTTAACGCACCGCAGTTTGGCTCGGCAATTTGGTCAAAGTGTGGTCCAAACGTCGGCAAATTTGGAGGTCGAAAAATGTTCCGACGAACTTCACATTTTGCATGCCCTAAACTCTCTATATTGCGCACTTGTCATAAAAAATTGACAGACTTTCGCCGGGAAATGGCAGAGAAATTTCAAAGTTTAGAAAAAACTGGGTTGAGGCTTCCTGACTGCTCTCACGCAAACCGTGGCTGTCTGTACACACCTCTTTGGGGTACTCCTGAGTTGTGCGCATGCTCAGTCATTCGGACTGTCGTTAACGCACCGCAGTTTGGCTCGGCAATTTGGTCAAAGTGTGGTCCAAACGTCGGCAAATTTGGAGGTCGAAAAATGTTCCGACGAACTTCAAATTTTGCATGCCCTAAACTCTCTATATTGCGCACTTGTCATAAAAAATTGACAGACTTTCGCCGGGAAATGGCAGAGAAATTTCAAAGTTTAGAAAAAACTGGGTTGAGGCTTCCTGACTGCTCTCACGCAAACCGTGGCTGTCTGTACACACCTCTTTGGGGTACTCCTGAGTTGTGCGCATGCTCAGTCATTCGGACTGTCGTTAACGCACCGCAGTTTGGCTCGGCAATTTGGTCAAAGTGTGGTCCAAACGTCGGCAAATTTGGAGGTCGAAAAATGTTCCGACGAACTTCAAATTTTGCATGCCCTAAACTCTCTATATTGCGCACTTGTCATAAAAAAAATTGACAGACTTTCGCCGGGAAATGGCAGAGAAATTTCAAAGTTTAGAAAAAACTGGGTTGAGGCTTCCTGACTGCTCTCATGCAAACCGTGGCTGTCTGTACACACCTCTTTGGGGTACTCCTGAGTTGTGCGCATGCTCAGTCATTCGGACTGTCGTTAACGCACCGCAGTTTGGCTCGGCAATTTGGTCAAAGTGTGGTCCAAACGTCGGCAAATTTGGAGGTCGAAAAATGTTCCGACGAACTTCAAATTTTGCATGCCCTAAACTCTCTATATTGCGCACTTGTCATACAAAAATTGACAGACTTTCGCCGGGAAATGGCAGAGAAATTTCAAAATTTAGAAAAAACTGGGTTGAGGCTTCCTGACTGCTCTCACGCAAACCGTGGCTGTCTGTACACACCTCTTTGGGGTACTCCTGAGTTGTGCGCATGCTCAGTCATTCGGACTGTCGTTAACGCACCGCAGTTTGGCTCGGCAATTTGGTCAAAGTGTGGTCCAAACGTCGGCAAATTTGGAGGTCGAAAAATGTTCCGACGAACTTCAAATTTTGCATGCCCTAAACTCTCTATATTGCGCACTTGTCATAAAAAATTGACAGACTTTCGCCGGGAAATGGCAGAGAAATTTCAAAGTTTAGAAAAAAATGGGTTGAGGCTTCCTGACTGCTCTCACGCAAACCGTGGCTGTCTGTACACACCTCTTGGGGGTACTCCTGAGTTGTGCGCATGCTCAGTCATTCGGACTGTCGTTAACGCACCGCAGTTTGGCTCGGCAATTTGGTCAAAGTGTGGTCCAAACGTCGGCAAATTTGGAGGTCGAAAAATGTTCCGACGAACTTCAAATTTTGCATGCCCTAAACTCTCTATATTGCGCACTTGTCATAAAAAATTGACAGACTTTCGCCGGGAAATGGCAGAGAAATTTCAAAGTTTAGAAAAAACTGGGTTGAGGCTTCCTGACTGCTCTCACGCAAACCGTGGCTGTCTGTACACACCTCTTTGGGGTACTCCTGAGTTGTGCGCATGCTCAGTCATTCGGACTGTCGTTAACGCACCGCAGTTTGGCTCGGCAATTTGGTCAAAGTGTGGTCCAAACGTCGGCAAATTTGGAGGTCGAAAAATGTTCCGACGAACTTCAAATTTTGCATGCCCTAAACTCTCTATATTGCGCACTTGCCATACAAAAATTGACAGACTTTCGCCGGGAAATGGCAGAGAAATTTCAAAATTTAGAAAAAACTGGGTTGAGGCTTCCTGACTGCTTTCACGCAAACCGTGGCTGTCTGTACACACCTCTTTGGGGTACTCCTGAGTTGTGCGCATGCTCAGTCATTCGGACTGTCGTTAACGCACCGCAGTTTGGCTCGGCAATTTGGTCAAAGTGTGGTCCAAACGTCGGCAAATTTGGAGGTCGAAAAATGTTCCGACGAACTTCAAATTTTGCATGCCCTAAACTCTCTATATTGCGCACTTGTCATAAAAAATTGACAGACTTTCGCCGGGAAATGGCAGAGAAATTTCAAAGTTTAGAAAAAACTGGGTTGAGGCTTCCTGACTGCTCTCACGCAAACCGTGGCTGTCTGTACACACCTCTTTGGGGTACTCCTGAGTTGTGCGCATGCTCAGTCATTCGGACTGTCGTTAACGCACCGCAGTTTGGCTCGGCAATTTGGTCAAAGTGTGGTCCAAACGTCGGCAAATTTGGAGGTCGAAAAATGTTCCGACGAACTTCAAATTTTGCATGCCCTAAACTCTCTATATTGCGCACTTGTCATAAAAAATTGACAGACTTTCGCCGGGAAATGGCAGAGAAATTTCAAAGTTTAGAAAAAACTGGGTTGAGGCTTCCTGACTGCTCTCACGCAAACCGTGGCTGTCTGTACACACCTCTTTGGGGTACTCCTGAGTTGTGCGCATGCTCAGTCATTCGGACTGTCGTTAACGCACCGCAGTTTGGCTCGGCAATTTGGTCAAAGTGTGGTCCAAACGTCGGCAAATTTGGAGGTCGAAAAATGTTCCGACGAACTTCAAATTTTGCATGCCCTAAACTCTCTATATTGCGCACTTGTCATAAAAAAATTGACAGACTTTCGCCGGGGAAATGGCAGAGAAATTTCAAAGTTTAGAAAAAACTGGGTTGAGGCTTCCTGACTGCTCTCACGCAAACCGTGGCTGTCTGTACACACCTCTTTGGGGTACTCCTGAGTTGTGCGCATGCTCAGTCATTCGGACTGTCGTTAACGCACCGCAGTTTGGCTCGGCAATTTGGTCAAAGTGTGGTCCAAACGTCGGCAAATTTGGAGGTCGAAAAATGTTCCGACGAACTTCAAATTTTGCATGCCCTAAACTCTCTATATTGCGCACTTGTCATACAAAAATTGACAGACTTTCGCCGGGAAATGGCAGAGAAATTTCAAAGTTTAGAAAAAACTGGGTTGAGGCTTCCTGACTGCTCTCACGCAAACCGTGGCTGTCTGTACACACCTCTTTGGGGTACTCCTGAGTTGTGCGCATGCTCAGTCATTCGGACTGTCGTTAACGCACCGCAGTTTGGCTCGGCAATTTGGTCAAAGTGTGGTCCAAACGTCGGCAAATTTGGAGGTCGAAAAATGTTCCGACGAACTTCAAATTTTGCATGCCCTAAACTCTCTATATTGCGCACTTGTCATAAAAAATTGACAGACTTTCGCCGGGAAATGGCAGAGAAATTTCAAAGTTTAGAAAAAAATGGGTTGAGGCTTCCTGACTGCTCTCACGCAAACCGTGGCTGTCTGTACACACCTCTTGGGGGTACTCCTGAGTTGTGCGCATGCTCAGTCATTCGGACTGTCGTTAACGCACCGCAGTTTGGCTCGGCAATTTGGTCAAAGTGTGGTCCAAACGTCGGCAAATTTGGAGGTCGAAAAATGTTCCGACGAACTTCAAATTTTGCATGCCCTAAACTCTCTATATTGCGCACTTGTCATAAAAAATTGACAGACTTTCGCCGGGAAATGGCAGAGAAATTTCAAAGTTTAGAAAAAACTGGGTTGAGGCTTCCTGACTGCTCTCACGCAAACCGTGGCTGTCTGTACACACCTCTTTGGGGTACTCCTGAGTTGTGCGCATGCTCAGTCATTCGGACTGTCGTTAACGCACCGCAGTTTGGCTCGGCAATTTGGTCAAAGTGTGGTCCAAACGTCGGCAAATTTGGAGGTCGAAAAATGTTCCGACGAACTTCAAATTTTGCATGCCCTAAACTCTCTATATTGCGCACTTGTCATAAAAAATTGACAGACTTTCGCCGGGAAATGGCAGAGAAATTTCAAAGTTTAAAAAAAACTGGGTTGAGGCTTCCTGACTGCTCTCACGCAAACCGTGGCTGTCTGTACACACCTCTTTGGGGTACTCCTGAGTTGTGCGCATGCTCAGTCATTCGGACTGTCGTTAACGCACCGCAGTTTGGCTCGGCAATTTGGTCAAAATGTGGTCCAAACGTCGGCAAATTTGGAGGTCGAAAAATGTTCCGACGAACTTCAAATTTTGCATGCCCTAAACTCTCTATATTGCGCACTTGTCATAAAAAAATTGACAGACTTTCGCCTGGAAATGGCAGAGAAATTTCAAAGTTTAGAAAAAACTGGGTTGAGGCTTCCTGACTGCTCTCACGCAAACCGTGGCTGTCTGTACACACCTCTTTGGGGTACTCCCGAGTTGTGCGCATGCTCAATCATTCGGACTGTCGTTAACGCACCGCAGTTTGGCTCGGCAATTTGGTCAAAGTGCGGTCCAAACGTCGGCAAATTTGGAGGTCGAAAAATGTTCCGACGAACTTCAAATTTTGCATGCCCTAAACTCTCTATATTGCGCACTTGTCATAACAAAATTGACAGACTTTCGCCGGGAAATGGCAGAGAAATTTCAAAGTTTAGAAAAAAACTGGGTTGAGGCTTCCTGACTGCTCTCACGCAAACCGTGGCTGTCTGTACACACCTCTTTGGGGTACTCCTGAGTTGTGCGCATGCTCAGTCATTCGGACTGTCGTTAACGCACCGCAGTTTGGCTCGGCAATTTGGTCAAAGTGTGGTCCAAACGTCGGCAAATTTGGAGGTCGAAAAATGTTCCGACGAACTTCAAATTTTGCATGCCCTAAACTCTCTATATTGCGCACTTGTCATAAAAAAATTGACAGACTTTCGCCGGGAAATGGCAGAGAAATTTCAAAGTTTAGAAAAAACTGGGTTGAGGCTTCCTGACTGCTCTCACGCAAACCGTGGCTGTCTGTACACACCTCTTTGGGGTACTCCTGAGTTGTGCGCATGCTCAGTCATTCGGACTGTCGTTAACGCACCGCAGTTTGGCTCGGCAATTTGGTCAAAGTGCGGTCCAAACGTCGGCAAATTTGGAGGTCGAAAAATGTTCCGACGAACTTCAAATTTTGCATGCCCTAAACTCTCTATATTGCGCACTTGTCATAACAAAATTGACAGACTTTCGCCGGGAAATGGCAGAGAAATTTCAAAGTTTAGAAACAAACTGGGTTGAGGCTTCCTGACTGCTCTCACGCAAACCGTGGCTGTCTGTACACACCTCTTTGGGGTACTCCTGAGTTGTGCGCATGCTCAGTCATTCGGACTGTCGTTAACGCACCGCAGTTTGGCTCGGCAATTTGGTCAAAGTGTGGTCCAAACGTCGGCAAATTTGGAGGTCGAAAAATGTTCCGACGAACTTCAAATTTTGCATGCCCTAAACTCTCTATATTGCGCACTTGTCATAAAAAAATTGACAGACTTTCGCCGGGAAATGGCAGAGAAATTTCAAAGTTTAGAAAAAACTGGGTTGAGGCTTCCTGACTGCTCTCACGCAAACCGTGGCTGTCTGTACACACCTCTTTGGGGTACTCCTGAGTTGTGCGCATGCTCAGTCATTCGGACTGTCGTTAACGCACCGCAGTTTGGCTCGGCAATTTGGTCAAAGTGTGGTCCAAACGTCGGCAAATTTGGAGGTCGAAAAATGTTCCGACGAACTTCAAATTTTGCATGCCCTAAACTCTCTATATTGCGCACTTGTCATAAAAAATTGACAGACTTTCGCCGGGAAATGGCAGAGAAATTTCAAAGTTTAGAAAAAACTGGGTTGAGGCTTTCTGACTGCTCTCACGCAAACCGTGGCTGTCTGTACACACCTCTTTGGGGTACTCCTGAGTTGTGCGCATGCTCAGTCATTCGGACTGTCGTTAACGCACCGCAGTTTGGCTCGGCGATTTGGTCAAAGTGTGGTCCAAACGTCGGCAAATTTGGAGGTCGAAAAATGTTCCGACGAACTTTAAATTTTGCATGCCCTAAACTCTCTATATTGCGCACTTGTCATAAAAAATTGACAGACTTTCGCCGGGAAATGGCAGAGAAATTTCAAAGTTTAGAAAAAAACTGGGTTGAGGCTTCCTGACTGCTCTCACGCAAACCGTGGCTGTCTGTGCACACCTCTTTGGGGTACTCCTGAGTTGTGCGCATGCTCAGTCATTCGGACTGTCGTTAACGCACCGCAGTTTGGCTCGGCAATTTGGTCAAAGTGTGGTCCAAACGTCGGCAAATTTGGAGGTCGAAAAATGTTCCGACGAACTTCAAATTTTGCATGCCCTAAACTCTCTATATTGCGCACTTGTCATAAAAAATTGACAGACTTTCGCCGGGAAATGGCAGAGAAATTTCAAAGTTTAGAAAAAAACTGGGTTGAGGCTTCCTGACTGCTCTCACGCAAACCGTGGCTGTCTGTGCACACCTCTTTGGGGTACTCCTGAGTTGTGCGCATGCTCAGTCATTCGGACTGTCGTTAACGCACCGCAGTTTGGCTCGGCAATTTGGTCAAAGTGTGGTCCAAACGTCGGCAAATTTGGAGGTCGAAAAATGTTCCGACGAACTTCAAATTTTGCATGCCCTAAACTCTCTATATTGCGCACTTGTCATAAAAAATTGACAGACTTTCGCCGGGAAATGGCAGAGAAATTTCAAAGTTTAGAAAAAACTGGGTTGAGGCTTCCTGACTGCTCTCACGCAAACCGTGGCTGTCTGTACACACCTCTTTGGGGTACTCCTGAGTTGTGCGCATGCTCAGTCATTCGGACTGTCGTTAACGCACCGCAGTTTGGCTCGGCAATTTGGTCAAAGTGTGGTCCAAACGTCGGCAAATTTGGAGGTCGAAAAATGTTCCGACGAACTTCAAATTTTGCATGCCCTAAACTCTCTATATTGCGCACTTGTCATAAACAATTGACAGACTTTCGCCGGGAAATGGCAGAGAAATTTCAAAGTTTAGAAAAAACTGGGTTGAGGCTTCCTGACTGCTCTCACGCAAACCGTGGCTGTCTGTACACACCTCTTTGGGGTACTCCTGAGTTGTGCGCATGCTCAGTCATTCGGACTGTCGTTAACGCACCGCAGTTTGGCTCGGCAATTTGGTCAAAGTGTGGTCCAAACGTCGGCAAATTTGGAGGTCGAAAAATGTTCCGACGAACTTCAAATTTTGCATGCCCTAAACTCTCTATATTGCGCACTTGTCATAAAAAATTGACAGACTTTCGCCTGGAAATGGCAGAGAAATTTCAAAGTTTAGAAAAAACTGGGTTGAGGCTTCCTGACTGCTCTCACGCAAACCGTGGCTGTCTGTACACACCTCTTTGGGGTACTCCTGAGTTGTGCGCATGCTCAGTCATTCGGACTGTCGTTAACGCACCGCAGTTTGGCTCGGCAATTTGGTCAAAGTGTGGTCCAAACGTCGGCAAATTTGGAGGTCGAAAAATGTTCCGACGAACTTCAAATTTTGCATGCCCTAAACTCTCTATATTGCGCACTTGTCATAAAAAATTGACAGACTTTCGCCTGGAAATGGCAGAGAAATTTCAAAGTTTAGAAAAAACTGGGTTGAGGCTTCCTGACTGCTCTCACGCAAACCGTGGCTGTCTGTACACACCTCTTTGGGGTACTCCTGAGTTGTGCGCATGCTCAGTCATTCGGACTGTCGTTAACGCACCGCAGTTTGGCTCGGCAATTTGGTCAAAGTGTGGTCCAAACGTCGGCAAATTTGGAGGTCGAAAAATGTTCCGACGAACTTCAAATTTTGCATGCCCTAAACTCTCTATATTGCGCACTTGTCATAAAAAATTGACAGACTTTCGCCGGGAAATGGCAGAGAAATTTCAAAGTTTAGAAAAAACTGGGTTGAGGCTTCCTGACTGCTCTCACGCAAACCGTGGCTGTCTGTACACACCTCTTTGGGGTACTCCTGAGTTGTGCGCATGCTCAGTCATTCGGACTGTCGTTAACGCACCGCAGTTTGGCTCGGCAATTTGGTCAAAGTGTGGTCCAAACGTCGGCAAATTTGGAGGTCGAAAAATGTTCCGACGAACTTCAAATTTTGCATGCCCTAAACTCTCTATATTGCGCACTTGTCATAAACAATTGACAGACTTTCGCCGGGAAATGGCAGAGAAATTTCAAAGTTTAGAAAAAACTGGGTTGAGGCTTCCTGACTGCTCTCACGCAAACCGTGGCTGTCTGTACACACCTCTTTGGGGTACTCCTGAGTTGTGCGCATGCTCAGTCATTCGGACTGTCGTTAACGCACCGCAGTTTGGCTCGGCAATTTGGTCAAAGTGTGGTCCAAACGTCGGCAAATTTGGAGGTCGAAAAATGTTCCGACGAACTTCAAATTTTGCATGCCCTAAACTCTCTATATTGCGCACTTGTCATAAAAATTGACAGACTTTCGCCTGGAAATGGCAGAGAAATTTCAAAGTTTAGAAAAAACTGGGTTGAGGCTTCCTGACTGCTCTCACGCAAACCGTGGCTGTCTGTACACACCTCTTTGGGGTACTCCTGAGTTGTGCGCATGCTCAGTCATTCGGACTGTCGTTAACGCACCGCAGTTTGGCTCGGCAATTTGGTCAAAGTGTGGTCCAAACGTCGGCAAATTTGGAGGTCGAAAAATGTTCCGACGAACTTCAAATTTTGCATGCCCTAAACTCTCTATATTGCGCACTTGTCATAAACAAATTGACAGACTTTCGCCGGGAAATGGCAGAGAAATTTCAAAGTTTAGAAAAAACTGGGTTGAGGCTTCCTGACTGCTCTCACGCAAACCGTGGCTGTCTGTACACACCTCTTTGGGGTACTCCTGAGTTGTGCGCATGCTCAGTCATTCGGACTGTCGTTAACGCACCGCAGTTTGGCTCGGCAATTTGGTCAAAGTGTGGTCCAAACGTCGGCAAATTTGGAGGTCGAAAAATGTTCCGACGAACTTCAAATTTTGCATGCCCTAAACTCTCTATATTGCGCACTTGTCATAAACAAATTGACAGACTTTCGCCGGGAAATGGCAGAGAAATTTCAAAGTTTAGAAAAAACTGGGTTGAGGCTTCCTGACTGCTCTCACGCAAACCGTGGCTGTCTGTACACACCTCTTTGGGGTACTCCTGAGTTGTGCGCATGCTCAGTCATTCGGACTGTCGTTAACGCACCGCAGTTTGGCTCGGCAATTTGGTCAAAGTGTGGTCCAAACGTCGGCAAATTTGGAGGTCGAAAAATGTTCCGACGAACTTCAAATTTTGCATGCCCTAAACTCTCTATATTGCGCACTTGTCATAAAAAATTGACAGACTTTCGCCGGGAAATGGCAGAGAAATTTCAAAGTTTAGAAAAAACTGGGTTGAGGCTTCCTGACTGCTCTCACGCAAACCGTGGCTGTCTGTACACACCTGTTTGGGGTACTCCTGAGTTGTGCGCATGCTCAGGCATTCGGACTGTCGTTAACGCACCGCAGTTTGGCTCGGCAATTTGGTCAAAGTGTGGTCCAAACGTCGGCAAATTTGGAGGTCGAAAAATGTTCCGACGAACTTCAAATTTTGCATGCCCTAAACTCTCTATATTGCGCACTTGTCATAAAAAATTGACAGACTTTCGCCGGGAAATGGCAGAGAAATTTCAAAGTTTAGAAAAAACTGGGTTGAGGCTTCCTGACTGCTCTCACGCAAACCGTGGTTGTCTGTACACACCTCTTTGGGATACTCCTGAGTTGTGCGCATGCTCAGTCATTCGGACTGTCGTTAACGCACCGCAGTTTGGCTCGGCAATTTGGTCAAAGTGTGGTCCAAACGTCGGCAAATTTGGAGGTCGAAAAATGTTCCGACGAACTTCAAATTTTGCATGCCCTAAACTCTCTATATTGCGCACTTGTCATAAACAATTGACAGACTTTCGCCGGGAAATGGCAGAGAAATTTCAAAGTTTAGAAAAAACTGGGTTGAGGCTTCCTGACTGCTCTCACGCAAACCGTGGCTGTCTGTACACACCTCTTTGGGGTACTCCTGAGTTGTGCGCATGCTCAGTCATTCGGACTTTCGTTAACGCACCGCAGTTTGGCTCGGCAATTTGGTCAAAGTGTGGTCCAAACGTCGGCAAATTTGGAGGTCGAAAAATGTTCCGACGAACTTCAAATTTTGCATGCCCTAAACTCTCTATATTGCGCACTTGTCATAAAAAATTGACAGACTTTCGCCTGGAAATGGCAGAGAAATTTCAAAGTTTAGAAAAAACTGGGTTGAGGCTTCCTGACTGCTCTCACGCAAACCGTGGCTGTCTGTACACACCTCTTTGGGGTACTCCTGAGTTGTGCGCATGCTCAGTCATTCGGACTGTCGTTAACGCACCGCAGTTTGGCTCGGCAATTTGGTCAAAGTGTGGTCCAAACGTCGGCAAATTTGGAGGTCGAAAAATGTTCCGACGAACTTCAAATTTTGCATGCCCTAAACTCTCTATATTGCGCACTTGTCATAAACAAATTGACAGACTTTCGCCGGGAAATGGCAGAGAAATTTCAAAGTTTAGAAAAAACTGGGTTGAGGCTTCCTGACTGCTCTCACGCAAACCGTGGCTGTCTGTACACACCTCTTTGGGGTACTCCTGAGTTGTGCGCATGCTCAGTCATTCGGACTGTCGTTAACGCACCGCAGTTTGGCTCGGCAATTTGGTCAAAGTGTGGTCCAAACGTCGGCAAATTTGGAGGTCGAAAAATGTTCCGACGAACTTCAAATTTTGCATGCCCTAAACTCTCTATATTGCGCACTTGTCATAAAAAATTGACAGACTTTCGCCGGGAAATGGCAGAGAAATTTCAAAGTTTAGAAAAAACTGGGTTGAGGCTTCCTGACTGCTCTCACGCAAACCGTGGCTGTCTGTACACACCTGTTTGGGGTACTCCTGAGTTGTGCGCATGCTCAGGCATTCGGACTGTCGTTAACGCACCGCAGTTTGGCTCGGCAATTTGGTCAAAGTGTGGTCCAAACGTCGGCAAATTTGGAGGTCGAAAAATGTTCCGACGAACTTCAAATTTTGCATGCCCTAAACTCTCTATATTGCGCACTTGTCATAAAAAATTGACAGACTTTCGCCGGGAAATGGCAGAGAAATTTCAAAGTTTAGAAAAAACTGGGTTGAGGCTTCCTGACTGCTCTCACGCAAACCGTGGTTGTCTGTACACACCTCTTTGGGGTACTCCTGAGTTGTGCGCATGCTCAGTCATTCGGACTGTCGTTAACGCACCGCAGTTTGGCTCGGCAATTTGGTCAAAGTGTGGTCCAAACGTCGGCAAATTTGGAGGTCGAAAAATGTTCCGACGAACTTCAAATTTTGCATGCCCTAAACTCTCTATATTGCGCACTTGTCATAAAAAATTGACAGACTTTCGCCGGGAAATGGCAGAGAAATTTCAAAGTTTAGAAAAAACTGGGTTGAGGCTTCCTGACTGCTCTCACGCAAACCGTGGCTGTCTGTACACACCTCTTTGGGGTACTCCTGAGTTGTGCGCATGCTCAGTCATTCGGACTGTCGTTAACGCACCGCAGTTTGGCTCGGCAATTTGGTCAAAGTGTGGTCCAAACGTCGGCAAATTTGGAGGTCGAAAAATGTTCCGACGAACTTCAAATTTTGCATGCCCTAAACTCTCTATATTGCGCACTTGTCATAACAAATTGACAGACTTTCGCCGGGAAATGGCAGAGAAATTTCAAAGTTTAGAAAAAACTGGGTTGAGGCTTCCTGACTGCTCTCACGCAAACCGTGGCTGTCTGTACACACCTCTTTGGGGTACTCCTGAGTTGTGCGCATGCTCAGTCATTCGGACTGTCGTTAACGCACCGCAGTTTGGCTCGACAATTTGGTCAAAGTGTGGTCCAAACGTCGGCAAATTTGGAGGTCGAAAAATGTTCCGACGAACTTCAAATTTTGCATGCCCTAAACTCTCTATATTGCGCACTTGTCATAAAAAATTGACAGACTTTCGCCGGGAAATGGCAGATAAATTTCAAAGTTTAGAAAAAACTGGGTTGAGGCTTCCTGACTGCTCTCACGCAAACCGTGGTTGTCTGTACACACCTCTTTGGGGTACTCCTGAGTTGTGCGCATGCTCAGTCATTCGAACTGTCGTTAACGCACCGCAGTTTGGCTCGGCAATTTGGTCAAAGTGTGGTCCAAACGTCGGCAAATTTGGAGGTCGAAAAATGTTCCGACGAACTTCAAATTTTGCATGCCCTAAACTCTCTATATTGCGCACTTGTCATAAAAAATTGACAGACTTTCGCCGGGAAATGGCAGAGAAATTTCAAAGTTTAGAAAAAACTGGGTTGAGGCTTCCTGACTGCTCTCACGCAAACCGTGGCTGTCTGTACACACCTCTTTGGGGTACTCCTGAGTTGTGCGCATGCTCAGTCATTCGGACTGTCGTTAACGCACCGCAGTTTGGCTCGGCAATTTGGTCAAAGTGTGGTCCAAACGTCGGCAAATTTGGAGGTCGAAAAATGTTCCGACGAACTTCAAATTTTGCATGCCCTAAACTCTCTATATTGCGCACTTGTCATAACAAATTGACAGACTTTCGCCGGGAAATGGCAGAGAAATTTCAAAGTTTAGAAAAAACTGGGTTGAGGCTTCCTGACTGCTCTCACGCAAACCGTGGCTGTCTGTACACACCTCTTTGGGGTACTCCTGAGTTGTGCGCATGCTCAGTCATTCGGACTGTCGTTAACGCACCGCAGTTTGGCTCGGCAATTTGGTCAAAGTGTGGTCCAAACGTCGGCAAATTTGGAGGTCGAAAAATGTTCCGACGAACTTCAAATTTTGCATGCCCTAAACTCTCTATATTGCGCACTTGTCATAAAAAATTGACAGACTTTCGCCGGGAAATGGCAGAGAAATTTCAAAGTTTAGAAAAAACTGGGTTGAGGCTTCCTGACTGCTCTCACGCAAACCGTGGCTGTCTGTACACACCTCTTTGGGGTACTCCTGAGTTGTGCGCATGCTCAGTCATTCGGACTGTCGTTAACGCACCGCAGTTTGGCTCGGCAATTTGGTCAAAGTGTGGTCCAAACGTCGGCAAATTTGGAGGTCGAAAAATGTTCCGACGAACTTCAAATTTTGCATGCCCTAAACTCTCTATATTGCGCACTTGTCATAAAAAATTGACAGACTTTCGCCGGGAAATGGCAGAGAAATTTCAAAGTTTAGAAAAAACTAGGTTGAGGCTTCCTGACTGCTCTCACGCAAACCGTGGCTGTCTGTACACACCTCTTTGGGGTACTCCTGAGTTGTGCGCATGCTCAGTCATTCGGACTGTCGTTAACGCACCGCAGTTTGGCCCGGCAATTTGGTCAAAGTGTGGTCCAAACGTCGGCAAATTTGGAGGTCGAAAAATGTTCCGACGAACTTCAAATTTTGCATGCCCTAAACTCTCTATATTGCGCACTTGTCATAAAAAATTGACAGACTTTCGCCGGGAAATGGCAGAGAAATTTCAAAGTTTAGAAAAAACTGGGTTGAGGCTTCCTGACTGCTCTCACGCAAACCGTGGCTGTCTGTACACACCTCTTTGGGGTACTCCTGAGTTGTGCGCATGCTCAGTCATTCGGACTGTCGTTAACGCACCGCAGTTTGGCTCGGCAATTTGGTCAAAGTGTGGTCCAAACGTCGGCAAATTTGGAGGTCGAAAAATGTTCCGACGAACTTCAAATTTTGCATGCCCTAAACTCTCTATATTGCGCACTTGTCATAAAAAATTGACAGACTTTCGCCGGGAAATGGCAGAGAAATTTCAAAGTTTAGAAAAAACTGGGTTGAGGCTTCCTGACTGCTCTCACGCAAACCGTGGCTGTCTGTACACACCTCTTTGGGGTACTCCTGAGTTGTGCGCATGCTCAGTCATTCGGACTGTCGTTAACGCACCGCAGTTTGGCTCGGCAATTTGGTCAAAGTGTGGTCCAAACGTCGGCAAATTTGGAGGTCGAAAAATGTTCCGACGAACTTCAAATTTTGCATGCCCTAAACTCTCTATATTGCGCACTTGTCATAAAAAATTGACAGACTTTCGCCGGGAAATGGCAGAGAAATTTCAAAGTTTAGAAAAAACTGGGTTGAGGCTTCCTGACTGCTCTCACGCAAACCGTGGCTGTCTGTACACACCTCTTTGGGGTACTCCTGAGTTGTGCGCATGCTCAGTCATTCGGACTGTCGTTAACGCACCGCAGTTTGGCTCGGCAATTTGGTCAAAGTGTGGTCCAAACGTCGGCAAATTTGGAGGTCGAAAAATGTTCCGACGAACTTCAAATTTTGCATGCCCTAAACTCTCTATATTGCGCACTTGTCATAAAAAATTGACAGACTTTCGCCGGGAAATGGCAGAGAAATTTCAAAGTTTAGAAAAAACTGGGTTGAGGCTTCCTGACTGCTCTCACGCAAACCGTGGCTGTCTGTACACACCTCTTTGGGGTACTCCTGAGTTGTGCGCATGCTCAGTCATTCGGACTGTCGTTAACGCACCGCAGTTTGGCTCGGCAATTTGGTCAAAGTGTGGTCCAAACGTCGGCAAATTTGGAGGTCGAAAAATGTTCCGACGAACTTCAAATTTTGCATGCCCTAAACTCTCTATATTGCGCACTTGTCATAAAAAATTGACAGACTTTCGCCGGGAAATGGCAGAGAAATTTCAAAGTTTAGAAAAAACTGGGTTGAGGCTTCCTGACTGCTCTCACGCAAACCGTGGCTGTCTGTACACACCTCTTTGGGGTACTCCTGAGTTGTGCGCATGCTCAATCATTCGGACTGTCGTTAACGCACCGCAGTTTGGCTCGGCAATTTGGTCAAAGTGTGGTCCAAACGTCGGCAAATTTGGAGGTCAAAAAAGGTTCCGACGAACTTCAAATTTTGCATGCCCTAAACTCTCTATATTGCGCACTTGTCATAAAAAATTGACAGACTTTCGCCGGGAAATGGCAGAGAAATTTCAAAGTTTAGAAAAAACTGGGTTGAGGCTTCCTGACTGCTCTCACGCAAACCGTGGCTGTCTGTACACACCTCTTTGGGGTACTCCTGAGTTGTGCGCATGCTCAGTCATTCGGACTGTCGTTAACGCACCGCAGTTTGGCTCGGCAATTTGGTCAAAGTGTGGTCCAAACGTCGGCAAATTTGGAGGTCGAAAAATGTTCCGACGAACTTCAAATTTTGCATGCCCTAAACTCTCTATATTGCGCACTTGTCATAAAAAAATTGACAGACTTTCGCCGGGAAATGGCAGATAAATTTCAAAGTTTAGAAAAAACTGGGTTGAGGCTTCCTGACTGCTCTCACGCAAACCGTGGCTGTCTGTACACACCTCTTTGGGGTACTCCTGAGTTGTGCGCATGCTCAGTCATTCGGACTGTCATTAACGCACCGCAGTTTGGCTCGGCAATTTGGTCAAAGTGTGGTCCAAACGTCGGCAAATTTGGAGGTCGAAAAATGTTCCGACGAACTTCAAATTTTGCATGCCCTAAACTCTCTATATTGCGCACTTGTCATAAAAAATTGACAGACTTTCGCCGGGAAATGGCAGAGAAATTTCAAAGTTTAGAAAAAACTGGGTTGAGGCTTCCTGACTGCTCTCACGCAAACCGTGGCTGTCTGTACACACCTCTTTGGGGTACTCCTGAGTTGTGCGCATGCTCAGTCATTCGGACTGTCGTTAACGCACCGCAGTTTGGCTCGGCAATTTGGTCAAAGTGTGGTCCAAACGTCGGCAAATTTGGAGGTCGAAAAATGTTCCGACGAACTTCAAATTTTGCATGCCCTAAACTCTCTATATTGCGCACTTGTCATAAAAAATTGACAGACTTTCGCCGGGAAATGGCAGAGAAATTTCAAAGTTTAGAAAAAACTGGGTTGAGGCTTCCTGACTGCTCTCACGCAAACCGTGGCTGTCTGTACACACCTCTTTGGGGTACTCCTGAGTTGTGCGCATGCTCAATCATTCGGACTGTCGTTAACGCACCGCAGTTTGGCTCGGCAATTTGGTCAAAGTGTGGTCCAAACGTCGGCAAATTTGGAGGTCAAAAAAGGTTCCGACGAACTTCAAATTTTGCATGCCCTAAACTCTCTATATTGCGCACTTGTCATAAAAAATTGACAGACTTTCGCCGGGAAATGGCAGAGAAATTTCAAAGTTTAGAAAAAACTGGGTTGAGGCTTCCTGACTGCTCTCACGCAAACCGTGGCTGTCTGTACACACCTCTTTGGGGTACTCCTGAGTTGTGCGCATGCTCAGTCATTCGGACTGTCGTTAACGCACCGCAGTTTGGCTCGGCAATTTGGTCAAAGTGTGGTCCAAACGTCGGCAAATTTGGAGGTCGAAAAATGTTCCGACGAACTTCAAATTTTGCATGCCCTAAACTCTCTATATTGCGCACTTGTCATAAAAAAATTGACAGACTTTCGCCGGGAAATGGCAGATAAATTTCAAAGTTTAGAAAAAACTGGGTTGAGGCTTCCTGACTGCTCTCACGCAAACCGTGGCTGTCTGTACACACCTCTTTGGGGTACTCCTGAGTTGTGCGCATGCTCAGTCATTCGGACTGTCGTTAACGCACCGCAGTTTGGCTCGGCAATTTGGTCAAAGTGTGGTCCAAACGTCGGCAAATTTGGAGGTCGAAAAATGTTCCGACGAACTTCAAATTTTGCATGCCCTAAACTCTCTATATTGCGCACTTGTCATAAAAAATTGACAGACTTTCGCCGGGAAATGGCAGAGAAATTTCAAAGTTTAGAAAAAACTGGGTTGAGGCTTCCTGACTGCTCTCACGCAAACCGTGGCTGTCTGTACACACCTCTTTGGGGTACTCCTGAGTTGTGCGCATGCTCAGTCATTCGGACTGTCGTTAACGCACCGCAGTTTGGCTCGGCAATTTGGTCAAAGTGTGGTCCAAACGTCGGCAAATTTGGAGGTCGAAAAATGTTCCGACGAACTTCAAATTTTGCATGCCCTAAACTCTCTATATTGCGCACTTGTCATAAAAAATTGACAGACTTTCGCCGGGAAATGGCAGAGAAATTTCAAAGTTTAGAAAAAACTGGGTTGAGGCTTCCTGACTGCTCTCACGCAAACCGTGGCTGTCTGTACACACCTCTTTGGGGTACTCCTGAGTTGTGCGCATGCTCAATCATTCGGACTGTCGTTAACGCACCGCAGTTTGGCTCGGCAATTTGGTCAAAGTGTGGTCCAAACGTCGGCAAATTTGGAGGTCAAAAAAGGTTCCGACGAACTTCAAATTTTGCATGCCCTAAACTCTCTATATTGCGCACTTGTCATAAAAAATTGACAGACTTTCGCCGGGAAATGGCAGAGAAATTTCAAAGTTTAGAAAAAACTGGGTTGAGGCTTCCTGACTGCTCTCACGCAAACCGTGGCTGTCTGTACACACCTCTTTGGGGTACTCCTGAGTTGTGCGCATGCTCAGTCATTCGGACTGTCGTTAACGCACCGCAGTTTGGCTCGGCAATTTGGTCAAAGTGTGGTCCAAACGTCGGCAAATTTGGAGGTCGAAAAATGTTCCGACGAACTTCAAATTTTGCATGCCCTAAACTCTCTATATTGCGCACTTGTCATAAAAAAATTGACAGACTTTCGCCGGAAAATGGCAGAGAAATTTCAAAGTTTAGAAAAAACTGGGTTAAGGCTTCCTGACTGCTCTCACGCAAACCGTGGCTGTCTGTACACACCTCTTTGGGGTACTCCTGAGTTGTGCGCATGCTCAGTCATTCGGACTGTCGTTAACGCACCGCAGTTTGGCTCGGCAATTTGGTCAAAGTGTGGTCCAAACGTCGGCAAATTTGGAGGTCGAAAAATGTTCCGACGAACTTCAAATTTTGCATGCCCTAAACTCTCTATATTGCGCACTTGTCATAAAAAATTGACAGTCTTTCGCCGGGAAATGGCAGAGAAATTTCAAAGTTTAGAAAAAACTGGGTTGAGGCTTCCTGACTGCTCTCACGCAAACCGTGGCTGTCTGTACACACCTCTTTGGGGTACTCCTGAGTTGTGCGCATGTTCAGTCATTCGGACTGTCGTTAACGCACCGCAGTTTGGCTCGGCAATTTGGTCAACGTGTGGTCCAAACGTCGGCAAATTTGGAGGTCGAAAAATGTTCCGACGAACTTCAAATTTTGCATGCCCTAAACTCTCTATATTGCGCACTTGTCATAAAAAATTGACAGACTTTCGCCGGGAAATGGCAGAGAAATTTCAAAGTTTAGAAAAAACTGGGTTGAGGCTTCCTGACTGCTCTCACGCAAACCGTGGCTGTCTGTACACACCTCTTTGGGGTACTCCTGAGTTGTGCGCATGCTCAGTCATTCGGACTGTCGTTAACGCACCGCAGTTTGGCTCGGCAATTTGGTCAAAGTGTGGTCCAAAACGTCGGCAAATTTGGAGGTCGAAAAATGTTCCGACGAACTTCAAATTTTGCATGCCCTAAACTCTCTATATTGCGCACTTGTCATAAAAAATTGACAGACTTTCGCCGGGAAATGGCAGAGAAATTTCAAAGTTTAGAAAAAACTGGGTTGAGGCTTCCTGACTGCTCTCACGCAAACCGTGGCTGTCTGTACACACCTCTTTGGGGTACTCCTGAGTTGTGCGCATGCTCAGTCATTCGGACTGTCGTTAACGCACCGCAGTTTGGCTCGGCAATTTGGTCAAAGTGTGGTCCAAACGTCGGCAAATTTGGAGGTCGAAAAATGTTCCGACGAACTTCAAATTTTGCATGCCCTAAACTCTCTATATTGCGCACTTGTCATAAAAAAATTGACAGACTTTCGCCGGGAAATGGCAGATAAATTTCAAAGTTTAGAAAAAACTGGGTTGAGGCTTCCTGACTGCTCTCACGCAAACCGTGGCTGTCTGTACACACCTCTTTGGGGTACTCCTGAGTTGTGCGCATGCTCAGTCATTCGGACTGTCGTTAACGCACCGCAGTTTGGCTCGGCAATTTGGTCAAAGTGTGGTCCAAACGTCGGCAAATTTGGAGGTCGAAAAATGTTCCGACGAACTTCAAATTTTGCATGCCCTAAACTGTCTATATTGCGCACTTGTCATAAAAAAATTGACAGACTTTCGCCGGGAAATGGCAGAGAAATTTCAAAGTTTAGAAAAAACTGGGTTGAGGCTTCCTGACTGCTCTCACGCAAACCGTGGCTGTCTGTACACACCTCTTTGGGGTACTCCTGAGTTGTGCGCATGCTCAGTCATTCGGACTGTCGTTAACGCACCGCAGTTTGGCTCGGCAATTTGGTCAAAGTGTGGTCCAAACGTCGGCAAATTTGGAGGTCGAAAAATGTTCCGACGAACTTCAAATTTTGCATGCCCTAAACTCTCTATATTGCGCACTTGTCATAAAAAATTGACAGACTTTCGCTCGGAAATGGCAGAGAAATTTCAAAGTTTAGAAAAAACTGGGTTGAGGCTTCCTGACTGCTCTCACGCAAACCGTGGCTGTCTGTACACACCTCTTTGGGGTACTCCTGAGTTGTGCGCATGCTCAGTCATTCGGACTGTCGTTAACGCACCGCAGTTTGGCTCGGCAATTTGGTCAAAGTGTGGTCCAAACGTCGGCAAATTTGGAGGTCGAAAAATGTTCCGACGAACTTCAAATTTTGCATGCCCTAAACTCTCTATATTGCGCACTTGTCATAAACAATTGACAGACTTTCGCCGGGAAATGGCAGAGAAATTTCAAAGTTTAGAAAAAACTGGGTTGAGGCTTCCTGACTGCTCTCACGCAAACCGTGGCTGTCTGTACACACCTCTTTGGGGTACTCCTGAGTTGTGCGCATGCTCAGTCATTCGGACTGTCGTTAACGCACCGCAGTTTGGCTCGGAAATTTGGTCAAAGTGTGGTCCAAACGTCGGCAAATTTGGAGGTCAAAAAATGTTCCGACGAACTTCAAATTTTGCATGCCCTAAACTCTCTATATTGCGCACTTGTCATAAAAAATTGACAGACTTTCGCCGGGAAATGGCAGAGAAATTTCAAAGTTTAGAAAAAACTGGGTTGAGGCTTCCTGACTGCTCTCACGCAAACCGTGGCTGTCTGTACACACCTCTTTGGGGTACTCCTGAGTTGTGCGCATGCTCAGTCATTCGGACTGTCGTTAACGCACCGCAGTTTGGCTCGGCAATTTGGTCAAAGTGTGGTCCAAACGTCGGCAAATTTGGAGGTCGAAAAATGTTCCGACGAACTTCAAATTTTGCATGCCCTAAACTCTCTATATTGCGCACTTGTCATAAAAAAATTGACAGACTTTCGCCGGGAAATGGCAGAGAAATTTCAAAGTTTAGAAAAAACTGGGTTGAGGCTTCCTGACTGCTCTCACGCAAACCGTGGCTGTCTGTACACACCTCTTTGGGGTACTCCTGAGTTGTGCGCATGCTCAGTCATTCGGACTGTCGTTAACGCACCGCAGTTTGGCTCGGCAATTTGGTCAAAGTGTGGTCCAAACGTCGGCAAATTTGGAGGTCGAAAAATGTTCCGACGAACTTCAAATTTTGCATGCCCTAAACTCTCTATATTGCGCACTTGTCATAAAAAAATTGACAGACTTTCGCCGGGAAATGGCAGAGAAATTTCAAAGTTTAGAAAAAACTGGGTTGAGGCTTCCTGACTGCTCTCACGCAAACCGTGGCTGTCTGTACACACCTCTTTGGGGTACTCCTGAGTTGTGCGCATGCTCAGTCATTCGGACTGTCGTTAACGCACCGCAGTTTGGCTCGGCAATTTGGTCAAAGTGTGGTCCAAACGTCGGCAAATTTGGAGGTCGAAAAATGTTCCGACGAACTTCAAATTTTGCATGCCCTAAACTTTCTATATTGCGCACTTGTCATAAAAAAATTGACAGACTTTCGCCGGGAAATGGCAGAGAAATTTCAAAGTTTAGAAAAAACTGGGTTGAGGCTTCCTGACTGCTCTCACGCAAACCGTGGCTGTCTGTACACACCTCTTTGGGGTACTCCTGAGTTGTGCGCATGCTCAGTCATTCGGACTGTCGTTAACGCACCGCAGTTTGGCTCGGCAATTTGGTCAAAGTGTGGTCCAAACGTCGGCAAATTTGGAGGTCGAAAAATGTTCCGACGAACTTCAAATTTTGCATGCCCTAAACTCTCTATATTGCGCACTTGTCATAAAAAATTGACAGACTTTCGCCGGGAAATGGCAGAGAAATTTCAAAGTTTAGAAAAAACTGGGTTGAGGCTTTCTGACTGCTCTTACGCAAACCGTGGCTGTCTGTACACACCTCTTTGGGGTACTCCTGAGTTGTGCGCATGCTCAGTCATTCGGACTGTCGTTAACGCACCGCAGTTTGGCTCGGCAATTTGGTCAAAGTGTGGTCCAAACGTCGGCAAATTTGGAGGTCGAAAAATGTTCCGACGAACTTCAAATTTTGCATGCCCTAAACTCTCTATATTGCGCACTTGTCATAAAAAATTGACAGACTTTCGCCGGGAAATGGCAGAGAAATTTCAAAGTTTAGAAAAAAACTGGGTTGAGGCTTCCTGACTGCTCTCACGCAAACCGTGGCTGTCTGTGCACACCTCTTTGGGGTACTCCTGAGTTGTGCGCATGCTCAGTCATTCGGACTGTCGTTAACGCACCGCAGTTTGGCTCGGCAATTTGGTCAAAGTGTGGTCCAAACGTCGGCAAATTTGGAGGTCGAAAAATGTTCCGACGAACTTCAAATTTTGCATGCCCTAAACTCTCTATATTGCGCACTTGTCATAAAAAATTGACAGACTTTCGCCGGGAAATGGCAGAGAAATTTCAAAGTTTAGAAAAAAACTGGGTTGAGGCTTCCTGACTGCTCTCACGCAAACCGTGGCTGTCTGTGCACACCGCTTTGGGGTACTCCTGAGTTGTGCGCATGCTCAGTCATTCGGACTGTCGTTAACGCACCGCAGTTTGGCTCGGCAATTTGGTCAAAGTGTGGTCCAAACGTCGGCAAATTTGGAGGTCGAAAAATGTTCCGACGAACTTCAAATTTTGCATGCCCTAAACTCTCTATATTGCGCACTTGTCATAAAAAATTGACAGACTTTCGCCGGGAAATGGCAGAGAAATTTCAAAGTTTAGAAAAAACTGGGTTGAGGCTTCCTGACTGCTCTCACGCAAACCGTGGCTGTCTGTACACACCTCTTTGGGGTACTCCTGAGTTGTGCGCATGCTCAGTCATTCGGACTGTCGTTAACGCACCGCAGTTTGGCTCGGCAATTTGGTCAAAGTGTGGTCCAAACGTCGGCAAATTTGGAGGTCGAAAAATGTTCCGACGAACTTCAAATTTTGCATGCCCTAAACTCTCTATATTGCGCACTTGTCATAAAAAATTGACAGACTTTCGCCGGGAAATGGCAGAGAAATTTCAAAGTTTAGAAAAAACTGGGTTGAGGCTTCCTGACTGCTCTCACGCAAACCGTGGCTGTCTGTACACACCTCTTTGGGGTACTCCTGAGTTGTGCGCATGCTCAGTCATTCGGACTGTCGTTAACGCACCGCAGTTTGGCTCGGCAATTTGGTCAAAGTGTGGTCCAAACGTCGGCAAATTTGGAGGTCGAAAAATGTTCCGACGAACTTCAAATTTTGCATGCCCTAAACTCTCTATATTGCGCACTTGTCATAAAAAATTGACAGACTTTCGCCGGGAAATGGCAGAGAAATTTCAAAGTTTAGAAAAAACTGGGTTGAGGCTTCCTGACTGCTCTCACGCAAACCGTGGCTGTCTGTACACACCTCTTTGGGGTACTCCTGAGTTGTGCGCATGCTCAGTCATTCGGACTGTCGTTAACGCACCGCAGTTTGGCTCGGCAATTTGGTCAAAGTGTGGTCCAAACGTCGGCAAATTTGGAGGTCGAAAAATGTTCCGACGAACTTCAAATTTTGCATGCCCTAAACTCTCTGTATTGCGCACTTGTCATAAAAAATTGACAGACTTTCGCCGGGAAATGGCAGAGAAATTTCAAAGTTTAGAAAAAACTGGGTTGAGGCTTCCTGACTGCTCTCACGCAAACCGTGGCTGTCTGTACACACCTCTTTGGGGTACTCCTGAGTTGTGCGCATGCTCAGTCATTCGGACTGTCGTTAACGCACCGCAGTTTGGCTCGGCAATTTGGTCAAAGTGTGGTCCAAACGTCGGCAAATTTGGAGGTCGAAAAATGTTCCGACGAACTTCAAATTTTGCATGCCCTAAACTCTCTATATTGCGCACTTGTCATAAAAAATTGACAGACTTTCGCCGGGAAATGGCAGAGAAATTTCAAAGTTTAAAAAAAACTGGGTTGAGGCTTCCTGACTGCTCTCACGCAAACCGTGGCTGTCTGTACACACCTCTTTGGGGTACTCCTGAGTTGTGCGCATGCTCAGTCATTCGGACTGTCGTTAACGCACCGCAGTTTGGCTCGGCAATTTGGTCAAAGTGTGGTCCAAACGTCGGAAAATTTGGAGGTCGAAAAATGTTCCGACGAACTTCAAATTTTGCATGCCCTAAACTCTCTATATTGCGCACTTGTCATAAAAAATTGACAGACTTTCGCCGGGAAATGGCAGAGAAATTTCAAAGTTTAGAAAAAACTGGGTTGAGGCTTCCTGACTGCTCTCACGCAAACCGTGGCTGTCTGTACACACCTCTTTGGGGTACTCCTGAGTTGTGCGCATGCTCAGTCATTCGGACTGTCGTTAACGCACCGCAGTTTGGCTCGGCAATTTGGTCAAAGTGTGGTCCAAACGTCGGCAAATTTGGAGGTCGAAAAATGTTCCGACGAACTTCAAATTTTGCATGCCCTAAACTCTCTATATTGCGCACTTGTCATAAAAAATTGACAGACTTTCGCCGGGAAATGGCAGAGAAATTTCAAAGTTTAGAAAAAACTGGGTTGAGGCTTCCTGACTGCTCTCACGCAAACCGTGGCTGTCTGTACACACCTCTTTGGGGTACTCCTGAGTTGTGCGCATGCTCAGTCATTCGGACTGTTGTTAACGCACCGCAGTTTGGCTCGGCAATTTGGTCAAAGTGTGGTCCAAACGTCGGCAAATTTGGAGGTCGAAAAATGTTCCGACGAACTTCAAATTTTGCATGCCCTAAACTCTCTATATTGCGCACTTGTCATAAAAAATTGACAGACTTTCGCGGGGAAATGGCTGAGAAATTTCAAAGTTTAGAAAAAACTGGGTTGAGGCTTCCTGACTGCTCTCACGCAAACCGTGGCTGTCTGTACACACCTCTTTGGGGTACTCCTGAGTTGTGCGCATGCTCAGTCATTCGGACTGTCGTTAACGCACCGCAGTTTGGCTCGGCAATTTGGTCAAAGTGTGGTCCAAACGTCGGCAAATTTGGAGGTCGAAAAATGTTCCGACGAACTTCAAATTTTGCATGCCCTAAACTCTCTATATTGCGCACTTGTCATAAAAAATTGACAGACTTTCGCCGGGAAATGGCAGAGAAATTTCAAAGTTTAAAAAAAACTGGGTTGAGGCTTCCTGACTGCTCTCACGCAAACCGTGGCTGTCTGTACACACCTCTTTGGGGTACTCCTGAGTTGTGCGCATGCTCAGTCATTCGGACTGTCGTTAACGCACCGCAGTTTGGCTCGGCAATTTGGTCAAAGTGTGGTCCAAACGTCGGCAAATTTGGAGGTCGAAAAATGTTCCGACGAACTTCAAATTTTGCATGCCCTAAACTCTCTATATTGCGCACTTGTCATAAAAAATTGACAGACTTTCGCCGGGAAATGGCAGAGAAATTTCAAAGTTTAGAAAAAACTGGGTTGAGGCTTCCTGACTGCTCTCACGCAAACCGTGGCTGTCTGTACACACCTCTTTGGGGGTACTCCTGAGTTGTGCGCATGCTCAGTCATTCGGACTGTCGTTAACGCACCGCAGTTTGGCTCGGCAATTTGGTCAAAGTGTGGTCCAAACGTCGGCAAATTTGGAGGTCGAAAAATGTTCCGACGAACTTCAAATTTTGCATGCCCTAAACTCTCTATATTGCGCACTTGTCATAAAAAATTGACAGACTTTCGCCGGGAAATGGCAGAGAAATTTCAAAGTTTAGAAAAAACTGGGTTGAGGCTTCCTGACTGCTCTCACGCAAACCGTGGCTGTCTGTACACACCTCTTTGGGGTACTCCTGAGTTGTGCGCATGCTCAGTCATTCGGACTGTCGTTAACGCACCGCAGTTTGGCTCGGCAATTTGGTCAAAGTGTGGTCCAAACGTCGGCAAATTTGGAGGTCGAAAAATGTTCCGACGAACTTCAAATTTTGCATGCCCTAAACTCTCTATATTGCGCACTTGTCATAAAAAATTGACAGACTTTCGCCGGGAAATGGCAGAGAAATTTCAAAGTTTAAAAAAAACTGGATTGAGGCTTCCTGACTGCTCTCACGCAAACCGTGGCTGTCTGTACACACCTCTTTGGGGTACTCCTGAGTTGTGCGCATGCTCAGTCATTCGGACTGTCGTTAACGCACCGCAGTTTGGCTCGGCAATTTGGTCAAAGTGTGGTCCAAACGTCGGCAAATTTGGAGGTCGAAAAATGTTCCGACGAACTTCAAATTTTGCATGCCCTAAACTCTCTATATTGCGCACTTGTCATAAAAAATTGACAGACTTTCGCCGGGAAATGGCAGAGAAATTTCAAAGTTTAGAAAAAACTGGGTTGAGGCTTCCTGACTGCTCTCACGCAAACCGTGGCTGTCTGTACACACCTCTTTGGGGTACTCCTGAGTTGTGCGCATGCTCAGTCATTCGGACTGTCGTTAACGCACCGCAGTTTGGCTCGGCAATTTGGTCAAAGTGTGGTCCAAACGTCGGCAAATTTGGAGGTCGAAAAATGTTCCGACGAACTTCAAATTTTGCATGCCCTAAACTCTCTATATTGCGCACTTGTCATAAAAAATTGACAGACTTTCGCCGGGAAATGGCAGAGAAATTTCAAAGTTTAGAAAAAACTGGGTTGAGGCTTCCTGACTGCTCTCACGCAAACCGTGGCTGTCTGTACACACCTCTTTGGGGTACTCCTGAGTTGTGCGCATGCTCAGTCATTCGGACTGTCGTTAACGCACCGCAGTTTGGCTCGGCAATTTGGTCAAAGTGTGGTCCAAACGTCGGCAAATTTGGAGGTCGAAAAATGTTCCGACGAACTTCAAATTTTGCATGCCCTAAACTCTCTATATTGCGCACTTGTCATAAAAAATTGACAGACTTTCGCCGGGAAATGGCAGAGAAATTTCAAAGTTTAAAAAAAACTGGGTTGAGGCTTCCTGACTGCTCTCACGCAAACCGTGGCTGTCTGTACACACCTCTTTGGGGTACTCCTGAGTTGTGCGCATGCTCAGTCATTCGGACTGTCGTTAACGCACCGCAGTTTGGCTCGGCAATTTGGTCAAAGTGTGGTCCAAACGTCGGCAAATTTGGAGGTCGAAAAATGTTCCGACGAACTTCAAATTTTGCATGCCCTAAACTCTCTATATTGCGCACTTGTCATAAAAAATTGACAGACTTTCGCCGGGAAATGGCAGAGAAATTTCAAAGTTTAGAAAAAACTGGGTTGAGGCTTCCTGACTGCTCTCACGCAAACCGTGGCTGTCTGTACACACCTCTTTGGGGTACTCCTGAGTTGTGCGCATGCTCAGTCATTCGGACTGTCGTTAACGCACCGCAGTTTGGCTCGGCAATTTGGTCAAAGTGTGGTCCAAACGTCGGCAAATTTGGAGGTCGAAAAATGTTCCGACGAACTTCAAATTTTGCATGCCCTAAACTCTCTATATTGCGCACTTGTCATAAAAAATTGACAGACTTTCGCCGGGAAATGGCAGAGAAATTTCAAAGTTTAGAAAAAAATGGGTTGAGGCTTCCTGACTGCTCTCACGCAAACCGTGGCTGTCTGTACACACCTCTTTGGGGTACTCCTGAGTTGTGCGCATGCTCAGTCATTCGGACTGTCGTTAACGCACCGCAGTTTGGCTCGGCAATTTGGTCAAAGTGTGGTCCAAACGTCGGCAAATTTGGAGGTCGAAAAATGTTCCGACGAACTTCAAATTTTGAATGCCCTAAACTCTCTATATTGCGCACTTGTCATAAAAAATTGACAGACTTTCGCCGGGAAATGGCAGAGAAATTTCAAAGTTTAGAAAAAACTGGGTTGAGGCTTCCTGACTGCTCTCACGCAAACCGTGGCTGTCTGTACACACCTCTTTGGGGTACTCCTGAGTTGTGCGCATGCTCAGTCATTCGGACTGTTGTTAACGCACCGCAGTTTGGCTCGGCAATTTGGTCAAAGTGTGGTCCAAACGTCGGCAAATTTGGAGGTCGAAAAATGTTCCGACGAACTTCAAATTTTGCATGCCCTAAACTGTCTATATTGCGCACTTGTCATAAAAAATTGACAGACTTTCGCGGGGAAATGGCTGAGAAATTTCAAAGTTTAGAAAAAACTGGGTTGAGGCTTCCTGACTGCTCTCACGCAAACCGTGGCTGTCTGTACACACCTCTTTGGGGTACTCCTGAGTTGTGCGCATGCTCAGTCATTCGGACTGTCGTTAACGCACCGCAGTTTGGCTCGGCAATTTGGTCAAAGTGTGGTCCAAACGTCGGCAAATTTGGAGGTCGAAAAATGTTCCGACGAACTTCAAATTTTGCATGCCCTAAACTCTCTATATTGCGCACTTGTCATAAAAAATTGACAGACTTTCGCCGGGTTTTTCTGTACACACCTCTTTGGGGTACTCCTGAGTTGTGCGCATGCTCAGTCATTCGGACTGTCGTTAACGCACCGCAGTTTGGCTCGGCAATTTGGTCAAAGTGTGGTCCAAACGTCGGCAAATTTGGAGGTCGAAAAATGTTCCGACGAACTTCAAATTTTGCATGCCCTAAACTCTCTATATTGCGCACTTGTCATAAAAAATTGACAGACTTTCGCCGGGAAATGGCAGAGAAATTTCAAAGTTTAGAAAAAACTGGGTTGAGGCTTCCTGACTGCTCTCACGCAAACCGTGGCTGTCTGTACACACCTCTTTGGGGTACTCCTGAGTTGTGCGCATGCTCAGTCATTCGGACTGTCGTTAACGCACCGCAGTTTGGCTCGGCAATTTGGTCAAAGTGTGGTCCAAACGTCGGCAAATTTGGAGGTCGAAAAATGTTCCGACGAACTTCAAATTTTGCATGCCCTAAACTCTCTATATTGCGCACTTGTCACAAAAAATTGACAGACTTTCGCCGGGAAATGGCAGAGAAATTTCAAAGTTTAGAAAAAACTGGGTTGAGGCTTCCTGACTGCTCTCACGCAAACCGTGGCTGTCTGTACACACCTCTTTGGGGTACTCCTGAGTTGTGCGCATGCTCAGTCATTCGGACTGTCGTTAACGCACCGCAGTTTGGCTCGGCAATTTGGTCAAAGTGTGGTCCAAACGTCGGCAAATTTGGAGGTCGAAAAATGTTCCGACGAACTTCAAATTTTGCATGCCCTAAACTCTCTATATTGCGCACTTGTCATAAAAAATTGACAGACTTTCGCCGGGAAATGGCAGAGAAATTTCAAAGTTTAGGAAAAACTGGGTTGAGGCTTCCTGACTGCTCTCACGCAAACCGTGGCTGTCTGTACACACCTCTTTGGGTACTCCTGAGTTGTGCGCATGCTCAGTCATTCGGACTGTCGTTAACGCACCGCAGTTTGGCTCGGCAATTTGGTCAAAGTGTGGTCCAAACGTCGGCAAATTTGGAGGTCGAAAAATGTTCCGACGAACTTCAAATTTTGCATGCCCTAAACTCTCTATATTGCGCACTTGTCATAAAAAATTGACAGACTTTCGCCGGGAAATGGCAGAGAAATTTCAAAGTTTAGAAAAAACTGGGTTGAGGCTTCCTGACTGCTCTCACGCAAATCGTGGCTGTCTGTACACACCTCTTTGGGGGTACTCCTGAGTTGTGCGCATGCTCAATCATTCGGACTGTCGTTAACGCACCGCAGTTTGGCTCGGCAATTTGGTCAAAGTGTGGTCCAAACGTCGGCAAATTTGGAGGTCGAAAAATGTTCCGACGAACTTCAAATTTTGCATGCCCTAAACTCTCTATATTGCGCACTTGTCATAAAAAATTGACAGACTTTCGCCGGGTTTTTCTGTACACACCTCTTTGGGGTACTCCTGAGTTGTGCGCATGCTCAGTCATTCGGACTGTCGTTAACGCACCGCAGTTTGGCTCGGCAATTTGGTCAAAGTGTGGTCCAAACGTCGGCAAATTTGGAGGTCGAAAAATGTTCCGACGAACTTCAAATTTTGCATGCCCTAAACTCTCTATATTGCGCACTTGTCATAAAAAATTGACAGACTTTCGCCGGGAAATGGCAGAGAAATTTCAAAGTTTAGAAAAAACTGGGTTGAGGCTTCCTGACTGCTCTCACGCAAACCGTGGCTGTCTGTACACACCTCTTTGGGGTACTCCTGAGTTGTGCGCATGCTCAGTCATTCGGACTGTCGTTAACGCACCGCAGTTTGGCTCGGCAATTTGGTCAAAGTGTGGTCCAAACGTCGGCAAATTTGGAGGTCGAAAAATGTTCCGACGAACTTCAAATTTTGCATGCCCTAAACTCTCTATATTGCGCACTTGTCACAAAAAATTGACAGACTTTCGCCGGGAAATGGCAGAGAAATTTCAAAGTTTAGAAAAAACTGGGTTGAGGCTTCCTGACTGCTCTCACGCAAACCGTGGCTGTCTGTACACACCTCTTTGGGGTACTCCTGAGTTGTGCGCATGCTCAGTCATTCGGACTGTCGTTAACGCACCGCAGTTTGGCTCGGCAATTTGGTCAAAGTGTGGTCCAAACGTCGGCAAATTTGGAGGTCGAAAAATGTTCCGACGAACTTCAAATTTTGCATGCCCTAAACTCTCTATATTGCGCACTTGTCATAAAAAATTGACAGACTTTCGCCGGGAAATGGCAGAGAAATTTCAAAGTTTAGGAAAAACTGGGTTGAGGCTTCCTGACTGCTCTCACGCAAACCGTGGCTGTCTGTACACACCTCTTTGGGTACTCCTGAGTTGTGCGCATGCTCAGTCATTCGGACTGTCGTTAACGCACCGCAGTTTGGCTCGGCAATTTGGTCAAAGTGTGGTCCAAACGTCGGCAAATTTGGAGGTCGAAAAATGTTCCGACGAACTTCAAATTTTGCATGCCCTAAACTCTCTATATTGCGCACTTGTCATAAAAAATTGACAGACTTTCGCCGGGAAATGGCAGAGAAATTTCAAAGTTTAGAAAAAACTGGGTTGAGGCTTCCTGACTGCTCTCACGCAAACCGTGGCTGTCTGTACACACCTCTTTGGGGTACTCCTGAGTTGTGCGCATGCTCAGTCATTCGGACTGTCGTTAACGCACCGCAGTTTGGCTCGGCAATTTGGTCAAAGTGTGGTCCAAACGTCGGCAAATTTGGAGGTCGAAAAATGTTCCGACGAACTTCAAATTTTGCATGCCCTAAACTCTCTATATTGCGCACTTGTCATAAAAAATTGACAGACTTTCGCCGGGAAATGGCAGAGAAATTTCAAAGTTTAGGAAAAACTGGGTTGAGGCTTCCTGACTGCTCTCACGCAAACCGTGGCTGTCTGTACACACCTCTTTGGGTACTCCTGAGTTGTGCGCATGCTCAGTCATTCGGACTGTCGTTAACGCACCGCAGTTTGGCTCGGCAATTTGGTCAAAGTGTGGTCCAAACGTCGGCAAATTTGGAGGTCGAAAAATGTTCCGACGAACTTCAAATTTTGCATGCCCTAAACTCTCTATATTGCGCACTTGTCATAAAAAATTGACAGACTTTCGCCGGGAAATGGCAGAGAAATTTCAAAGTTTAGAAAAAACTGGGTTGAGGCTTCCTGACTGCTCTCACGCAAACCGTGGCTGTCTGTACACACCTCTTTGGGGTACTCCTGAGTTGTGCGCATGCTCAGTCATTCGGACTGTCGTTAACGCACCGCAGTTTGGCTCGGCAATTTGGTCAAAGTGTGGTCCAAACGTCGGCAAATTTGGAGGTCGAAAAATGTTCCGACGAACTTCAAATTTTGCATGCCCTAAACTCTCTATATTGCGCACTTGTCATAAAAAAATTGACAGACTTTCGCCGGGAAATGGCAGAGAAATTTCAAAATTTAGAAAAAACTGGGTTGAGGCTTCCTGACTGCTCTCACGCAAACCGTGGCTGTCTGTACACACCTCTTTGGGGTACTCCTGAGTTGTGCGCATGCTCAGTCATTCGGACTGTCGTTAACGCACCGCAGTTTGGCTCGGCAATTTGGTCAAAGTGTGGTCCAAACGTCGGCAAATTTGGAGGTCGAAAAATGTTCCGACGAACTTCACATTTTGCATGCCCTAAACTCTCTATATTGCGCACTTGTCATAAAAAATTGACAGACTTTCGCCGGGAAATGGCAGAGAAATTTCAAAGTTTAGAAAAAACTGGGTTGAGGCTTCCTGACTGCTCTCACGCAAACCGTGGCTGTCTGTACACACCTCTTTGGGGTACTCCTGAGTTGTGCGCATGCTCAGTCATTCGGACTGTCGTTAACGCACCGCAGTTTGGCTCGGCAATTTGGTCAAAGTGTGGTCCAAACGTCGGCAAATTTGGAGGTCGAAAAATGTTCCGACGAACTTCAAATTTTGCATGCCCTAAACTCTCTATATTGCGCACTTGTCATACAAAAATTGACAGACTTTCGCCGGGAAATGGCAGAGAAATTTCAAAATTTAGAAAAAACTGGGTTGAGGCTTCCTGACTGCTCTCACGCAAACCGTGGCTGTCTGTACACACCTCTTTGGGGTACTCCTGAGTTGTGCGCATGCTCAGTCATTCGGACTGTCGTTAACGCACCGCAGTTTGGCTCGGCAATTTGGTCAAAGTGTGGTCCAAACGTCGGCAAATTTGGAGGTCGAAAAATGTTCCGACGAACTTCACATTTTGCATGCCCTAAACTCTCTATATTGCGCACTTGTCATAAAAAATTGACAGACTTTCGCCGGGAAATGGCAGAGAAATTTCAAAGTTTAGAAAAAACTGGGTTGAGGCTTCCTGACTGCTCTCACGCAAACCGTGGCTGTCTGTACACACCTCTTTGGGGTACTCCTGAGTTGTGCGCATGCTCAGTCATTCGGACTGTCGTTAACGCACCGCAGTTTGGCTCGGCAATTTGGTCAAAGTGTGGTCCAAACGTCGGCAAATTTGGAGGTCGAAAAATGTTCCGACGAACTTCAAATTTTGCATGCCCTAAACTCTCTATATTGCGCACTTGTCATAAAAAATTGACAGACTTTCGCCGGGAAATGGCAGAGAAATTTCAAAGTTTAGAAAAAACTGGGTTGAGGCTTCCTGACTGCTCTCACGCAAACCGTGGCTGTCTGTACACACCTCTTTGGGGTACTCCTGAGTTGTGCGCATGCTCAGTCATTCGGACTGTCGTTAACGCACCGCAGTTTGGCTCGGCAATTTGGTCAAAGTGTGGTCCAAACGTCGGCAAATTTGGAGGTCGAAAAATGTTCCGACGAACTTCAAATTTTGCATGCCCTAAACTCTCTATATTGCGCACTTGTCATAAAAAAAATTGACAGACTTTCGCCGGGAAATGGCAGAGAAATTTCAAAGTTTAGAAAAAACTGGGTTGAGGCTTCCTGACTGCTCTCATGCAAACCGTGGCTGTCTGTACACACCTCTTTGGGGTACTCCTGAGTTGTGCGCATGCTCAGTCATTCGGACTGTCGTTAACGCACCGCAGTTTGGCTCGGCAATTTGGTCAAAGTGTGGTCCAAACGTCGGCAAATTTGGAGGTCGAAAAATGTTCCGACGAACTTCAAATTTTGCATGCCCTAAACTCTCTATATTGCGCACTTGTCATACAAAAATTGACAGACTTTCGCCGGGAAATGGCAGAGAAATTTCAAAATTTAGAAAAAACTGGGTTGAGGCTTCCTGACTGCTCTCACGCAAACCGTGGCTGTCTGTACACACCTCTTTGGGGTACTCCTGAGTTGTGCGCATGCTCAGTCATTCGGACTGTCGTTAACGCACCGCAGTTTGGCTCGGCAATTTGGTCAAAGTGTGGTCCAAACGTCGGCAAATTTGGAGGTCGAAAAATGTTCCGACGAACTTCAAATTTTGCATGCCCTAAACTCTCTATATTGCGCACTTGTCATAAAAAATTGACAGACTTTCGCCGGGAAATGGCAGAGAAATTTCAAAGTTTAGAAAAAAATGGGTTGAGGCTTCCTGACTGCTCTCACGCAAACCGTGGCTGTCTGTACACACCTCTTGGGGGTACTCCTGAGTTGTGCGCATGCTCAGTCATTCGGACTGTCGTTAACGCACCGCAGTTTGGCTCGGCAATTTGGTCAAAGTGTGGTCCAAACGTCGGCAAATTTGGAGGTCGAAAAATGTTCCGACGAACTTCAAATTTTGCATGCCCTAAACTCTCTATATTGCGCACTTGTCATAAAAAATTGACAGACTTTCGCCGGGAAATGGCAGAGAAATTTCAAAGTTTAGAAAAAACTGGGTTGAGGCTTCCTGACTGCTCTCACGCAAACCGTGGCTGTCTGTACACACCTCTTTGGGGTACTCCTGAGTTGTGCGCATGCTCAGTCATTCGGACTGTCGTTAACGCACCGCAGTTTGGCTCGGCAATTTGGTCAAAGTGTGGTCCAAACGTCGGCAAATTTGGAGGTCGAAAAATGTTCCGACGAACTTCAAATTTTGCATGCCCTAAACTCTCTATATTGCGCACTTGCCATACAAAAATTGACAGACTTTCGCCGGGAAATGGCAGAGAAATTTCAAAATTTAGAAAAAACTGGGTTGAGGCTTCCTGACTGCTTTCACGCAAACCGTGGCTGTCTGTACACACCTCTTTGGGGTACTCCTGAGTTGTGCGCATGCTCAGTCATTCGGACTGTCGTTAACGCACCGCAGTTTGGCTCGGCAATTTGGTCAAAGTGTGGTCCAAACGTCGGCAAATTTGGAGGTCGAAAAATGTTCCGACGAACTTCAAATTTTGCATGCCCTAAACTCTCTATATTGCGCACTTGTCATAAAAAATTGACAGACTTTCGCCGGGAAATGGCAGAGAAATTTCAAAGTTTAGAAAAAACTGGGTTGAGGCTTCCTGACTGCTCTCACGCAAACCGTGGCTGTCTGTACACACCTCTTTGGGGTACTCCTGAGTTGTGCGCATGCTCAGTCATTCGGACTGTCGTTAACGCACCGCAGTTTGGCTCGGCAATTTGGTCAAAGTGTGGTCCAAACGTCGGCAAATTTGGAGGTCGAAAAATGTTCCGACGAACTTCAAATTTTGCATGCCCTAAACTCTCTATATTGCGCACTTGTCATAAAAAATTGACAGACTTTCGCCGGGAAATGGCAGAGAAATTTCAAAGTTTAGAAAAAACTGGGTTGAGGCTTCCTGACTGCTCTCACGCAAACCGTGGCTGTCTGTACACACCTCTTTGGGGTACTCCTGAGTTGTGCGCATGCTCAGTCATTCGGACTGTCGTTAACGCACCGCAGTTTGGCTCGGCAATTTGGTCAAAGTGTGGTCCAAACGTCGGCAAATTTGGAGGTCGAAAAATGTTCCGACGAACTTCAAATTTTGCATGCCCTAAACTCTCTATATTGCGCACTTGTCATAAAAAAATTGACAGACTTTCGCCGGGGAAATGGCAGAGAAATTTCAAAGTTTAGAAAAAACTGGGTTGAGGCTTCCTGACTGCTCTCACGCAAACCGTGGCTGTCTGTACACACCTCTTTGGGGTACTCCTGAGTTGTGCGCATGCTCAGTCATTCGGACTGTCGTTAACGCACCGCAGTTTGGCTCGGCAATTTGGTCAAAGTGTGGTCCAAACGTCGGCAAATTTGGAGGTCGAAAAATGTTCCGACGAACTTCAAATTTTGCATGCCCTAAACTCTCTATATTGCGCACTTGTCATACAAAAATTGACAGACTTTCGCCGGGAAATGGCAGAGAAATTTCAAAGTTTAGAAAAAACTGGGTTGAGGCTTCCTGACTGCTCTCACGCAAACCGTGGCTGTCTGTACACACCTCTTTGGGGTACTCCTGAGTTGTGCGCATGCTCAGTCATTCGGACTGTCGTTAACGCACCGCAGTTTGGCTCGGCAATTTGGTCAAAGTGTGGTCCAAACGTCGGCAAATTTGGAGGTCGAAAAATGTTCCGACGAACTTCAAATTTTGCATGCCCTAAACTCTCTATATTGCGCACTTGTCATAAAAAATTGACAGACTTTCGCCGGGAAATGGCAGAGAAATTTCAAAGTTTAGAAAAAAATGGGTTGAGGCTTCCTGACTGCTCTCACGCAAACCGTGGCTGTCTGTACACACCTCTTGGGGGTACTCCTGAGTTGTGCGCATGCTCAGTCATTCGGACTGTCGTTAACGCACCGCAGTTTGGCTCGGCAATTTGGTCAAAGTGTGGTCCAAACGTCGGCAAATTTGGAGGTCGAAAAATGTTCCGACGAACTTCAAATTTTGCATGCCCTAAACTCTCTATATTGCGCACTTGTCATAAAAAATTGACAGACTTTCGCCGGGAAATGGCAGAGAAATTTCAAAGTTTAGAAAAAACTGGGTTGAGGCTTCCTGACTGCTCTCACGCAAACCGTGGCTGTCTGTACACACCTCTTTGGGGTACTCCTGAGTTGTGCGCATGCTCAGTCATTCGGACTGTCGTTAACGCACCGCAGTTTGGCTCGGCAATTTGGTCAAAGTGTGGTCCAAACGTCGGCAAATTTGGAGGTCGAAAAATGTTCCGACGAACTTCAAATTTTGCATGCCCTAAACTCTCTATATTGCGCACTTGTCATAAAAAATTGACAGACTTTCGCCGGGAAATGGCAGAGAAATTTCAAAGTTAAAAAAAACTGGGTTGAGGCTTCCTGACTGCTCTCACGCAAACCGTGGCTGTCTGTACACACCTCTTTGGGGTACTCCTGAGTTGTGCGCATGCTCAGTCATTCGGACTGTCGTTAACGCACCGCAGTTTGGCTCGGCAATTTGGTCAAAGTGTGGTCCAAACGTCGGCAAATTTGGAGGTCGAAAAATGTTCCGACGAACTTCAAATTTTGCATGCCCTAAACTCTCTATATTGCGCACTTGCCATACAAAAATTGACAGACTTTCGCCGGGAAATGGCAGAGAAATTTCAAAATTTAGAAAAAACTGGGTTGAGGCTTCCTGACTGCTTTCACGCAAACCGTGGCTGTCTGTACACACCTCTTTGGGGTACTCCTGAGTTGTGCGCATGCTCAGTCATTCGGACTGTCGTTAACGCACCGCAGTTTGGCTCGGCAATTTGGTCAAAGTGTGGTCCAAACGTCGGCAAATTTGGAGGTCGAAAAATGTTCCGACGAACTTCAAATTTTGCATGCCCTAAACTCTCTATATTGCGCACTTGTCATAACAAATTGACAGACTTTCGCCGGGAAATGGCAGAGAAATTTCAAAGTTTAGAAAAAACTGGGTTGAGGCTTCCTGACTGCTCTCACGCAAACCGTGGCTGTCTGTACACACCTCTTTGGGTACTCCTGAGTTGTGCGCATGCTCAGTCATTCGGACTGTCGTTAACGCACCGCAGTTTGGCTCGGCAATTTGGTCAAAGTGTGGTCCAAACGTCGGCAAATTTGGAGGTCGAAAAATGTTCCGACGAACTTCAAATTTTGCATGCCCTAAACTCTCTATATTGCGCACTTGTCATAAAAAATTGACAGACTTTCGCCGGGAAATGGCAGAGAAATTTCAAAGTTTAGAAAAAACTGGGTTGAGGCTTCCTGACTGCTCTCACGCAAACCGTGGCTGTCTGTACACACCTCTTTGGGGTACTCCTGAGTTGTGCGCATGCTCAGTCATTCGGACTGTCGTTAACGCACCGCAGTTTGGCTCGGCAATTTGGTCAAAGTGTGGTCCAAACGTCGGCAAATTTGGAGGTCGAAAAATGTTCCGACGAACTTCAAATTTTGCATGCCCTAAACTCTCTATATTGCGCACTTGTCATAAAAAAATTGACAGACTTTCGCCGGGGAAATGGCAGAGAAATTTCAAAGTTTAGAAAAAACTGGGTTGAGGCTTCCTGACTGCTCTCACGCAAACCGTGGCTGTCTGTACACACCTCTTTGGGGTACTCCTGAGTTGTGCGCATGCTCAGTCATTCGGACTGTCGTTAACGCACCGCAGTTTGGCTCGGCAATTTGGTCAAAGTGTGGTCCAAACGTCGGCAAATTTGGAGGTCGAAAAATGTTCCGACGAACTTCAAATTTTGCATGCCCTAAACTCTCTATATTGCGCACTTGTCATACAAAAATTGACAGACTTTCGCCGGGAAATGGCAGAGAAATTTCAAAGTTTAGAAAAAACTGGGTTGAGGCTTCCTGACTGCTCTCACGCAAACCGTGGCTGTCTGTACACACCTCTTTGGGGTACTCCTGAGTTGTGCGCATGCTCAGTCATTCGGACTGTCGTTAACGCACCGCAGTTTGGCTCGGCAATTTGGTCAAAGTGTGGTCCAAACGTCGGCAAATTTGGAGGTCGAAAAATGTTCCGACGAACTTCAAATTTTGCATGCCCTAAACTCTCTATATTGCGCACTTGTCATAAAAAATTGACAGACTTTCGCCGGGAAATGGCAGAGAAATTTCAAAGTTTAGAAAAAAATGGGTTGAGGCTTCCTGACTGCTCTCACGCAAACCGTGGCTGTCTGTACACACCTCTTGGGGGTACTCCTGAGTTGTGCGCATGCTCAGTCATTCGGACTGTCGTTAACGCACCGCAGTTTGGCTCGGCAATTTGGTCAAAGTGTGGTCCAAACGTCGGCAAATTTGGAGGTCGAAAAATGTTCCGACGAACTTCAAATTTTGCATGCCCTAAACTCTCTATATTGCGCACTTGTCATAAAAAATTGACAGACTTTCGCCGGGAAATGGCAGAGAAATTTCAAAGTTTAGAAAAAACTGGGTTGAGGCTTCCTGACTGCTCTCACGCAAACCGTGGCTGTCTGTACACACCTCTTTGGGGTACTCCTGAGTTGTGCGCATGCTCAGTCATTCGGACTGTCGTTAACGCACCGCAGTTTGGCTCGGCAATTTGGTCAAAGTGTGGTCCAAACGTCGGCAAATTTGGAGGTCGAAAAATGTTCCGACGAACTTCAAATTTTGCATGCCCTAAACTCTCTATATTGCGCACTTGTCATAAAAAATTGACAGACTTTCGCCGGGAAATGGCAGAGAAATTTCAAAGTTAAAAAAAAACTGGGTTGAGGCTTCCTGACTGCTCTCACGCAAACCGTGGCTGTCTGTACACACCTCTTTGGGGTACTCCTGAGTTGTGCGCATGCTCAGTCATTCGGACTGTCGTTAACGCACCGCAGTTTGGCTCGGCAATTTGGTCAAAATGTGGTCCAAACGTCGGCAAATTTGGAGGTCGAAAAATGTTCCGACGAACTTCAAATTTTGCATGCCCTAAACTCTCTATATTGCGCACTTGTCATAAAAAAATTGACAGACTTTCGCCTGGAAATGGCAGAGAAATTTCAAAGTTTAGAAAAAACTGGGTTGAGGCTTCCTGACTGCTCTCACGCAAACCGTGGCTGTCTGTACACACCTCTTTGGGGTACTCCCGAGTTGTGCGCATGCTCAATCATTCGGACTGTCGTTAACGCACCGCAGTTTGGCTCGGCAATTTGGTCAAAGTGCGGTCCAAACGTCGGCAAATTTGGAGGTCGAAAAATGTTCCGACGAACTTCAAATTTTGCATGCCCTAAACTCTCTATATTGCGCACTTGTCATAACAAAATTGACAGACTTTCGCCGGGAAATGGCAGAGAAATTTCAAAGTTTAGAAAAAAACTGGGTTGAGGCTTCCTGACTGCTCTCACGCAAACCGTGGCTGTCTGTACACACCTCTTTGGGGTACTCCTGAGTTGTGCGCATGCTCAGTCATTCGGACTGTCGTTAACGCACCGCAGTTTGGCTCGGCAATTTGGTCAAAGTGTGGTCCAAACGTCGGCAAATTTGGAGGTCGAAAAATGTTCCGACGAACTTCAAATTTTGCATGCCCTAAACTCTCTATTTTGCGCACTTGTCATAAAAAAATTGACAGACTTTCGCCGGGAAATGGCAGAGAAATTTCAAAGTTTAGAAAAAACTGGGTTGAGGCTTCCTGACTGCTCTCACGCAAACCGTGGCTGTCTGTACACACCTCTTTGGGGTACTCCTGAGTTGTGCGCATGCTCAGTCATTCGGACTGTCGTTAACGCACCGCAGTTTGGCTCGGCAATTTGGTCAAAGTGCGGTCCAAACGTCGGCAAATTTGGAGGTCGAAAAATGTTCCGACGAACTTCAAATTTTGCATGCCCTAAACTCTCTATATTGCGCACTTGTCATAACAAAATTGACAGACTTTCGCCGGGAAATGGCAGAGAAATTTCAAAGTTTAGAAAAAAACTGGGTTGAGGCTTCCTGACTGCTCTCACGCAAACCGTGGCTGTCTGTACACACCTCTTTGGGGTACTCCTGAGTTGTGCGCATGCTCAGTCATTCGGACTGTCGTTAACGCACCGCAGTTTGGCTCGGCAATTTGGTCAAAGTGTGGTCCAAACGTCGGCAAATTTGGAGGTCGAAAAATGTTCCGACGAACTTCAAATTTTGCATGCCCTAAACTCTCTATATTGCGCACTTGTCATAAAAAAATTGACAGACTTTCGCCGGGAAATGGCAGAGAAATTTCAAAGTTTAGAAAAAACTGGGTTGAGGCTTCCTGACTGCTCTCACGCAAACCGTGGCTGTCTGTACACACCTCTTTGGGGTACTCCTGAGTTGTGCGCATGCTCAGTCATTCGGACTGTCGTTAACGCACCGCAGTTTGGCTCGGCAATTTGGTCAAAGTGTGGTCCAAACGTCGGCAAATTTGGAGGTCGAAAAATGTTCCGACGAACTTCAAATTTTGCATGCCCTAAACTCTCTATATTGCGCACTTGTCATAAAAAATTGACAGACTTTCGCCGGGAAATGGCAGAGAAATTTCAAAGTTTAGAAAAAACTGGGTTGAGGCTTTCTGACTGCTCTCACGCAAACCGTGGCTGTCTGTACACACCTCTTTGGGGTACTCCTGAGTTGTGCGCATGCTCAGTCATTCGGACTGTCGTTAACGCACCGCAGTTTGGCTCGGCGATTTGGTCAAAGTGTGGTCCAAACGTCGGCAAATTTGGAGGTCGAAAAATGTTCCGACGAACTTTAAATTTTGCATGCCCTAAACTCTCTATATTGCGCACTTGTCATAAAAAATTGACAGACTTTCGCCGGGAAATGGCAGAGAAATTTCAAAGTTTAGAAAAAAACTGGGTTGAGGCTTCCTGACTGCTCTCACGCAAACCGTGGCTGTCTGTGCACACCTCTTTGGGGTACTCCTGAGTTGTGCGCATGCTCAGTCATTCGGACTGTCGTTAACGCACCGCAGTTTGGCTCGGCAATTTGGTCAAAGTGTGGTCCAAACGTCGGCAAATTTGGAGGTCGAAAAATGTTCCGACGAACTTCAAATTTTGCATGCCCTAAACTCTCTATATTGCGCACTTGTCATAAAAAATTGACAGACTTTCGCCGGGAAATGGCAGAGAAATTTCAAAGTTTAGAAAAAAACTGGGTTGAGGCTTCCTGACTGCTCTCACGCAAACCGTGGCTGTCTGTGCACACCTCTTTGGGGTACTCCTGAGTTGTGCGCATGCTCAGTCATTCGGACTGTCGTTAACGCACCGCAGTTTGGCTCGGCAATTTGGTCAAAGTGTGGTCCAAACGTCGGTAAATTTGGAGGTCGAAAAATGTTCCGACGAACTTCAAATTTTGCATGCCCTAAACTCTCTATATTGCGCACTTGTCATAACAAATTGACAGACTTTCGTCGGGAAATGGCAGAGAAATTTCAAAGTTTAGAAAAAACTGGGTTGAGGCTTCCTGACTGCTCTCACGCAAACCGTGGCTGTCTGTACACACCTCTTTGGGGGTACTCCTGAGTTGTGCGCATGCTCAGTCATTCGGACTGTCGTTAACGCACCGCAGTTTGGCTCGGCAATTTGGTCAAAGTGTGGTCCAAACGTCGGCAAATTTGGAGGTCGAAAAATGTTCCGACGAACTTCAAATTTTGCATGCCCTAAACTCTCTATATTGCGCACTTGTCATAAAAAATTGACAGACTTTCGCCGGGAAATGGCAGAGAAATTTCAAAGTTTAGAAAAAACTGGGTTGAGGCTTCCTGACTGCTCTCACGCAAACCGTGGCTGTCTGTACACACCTCTTTGGGGTACTCCTGAGTTGTGCGCATGCTCAGTCATTCGGACTGTCGTTAACGCACCGCAGTTTGGCTCGGCAATTTGGTCAAAGTGTGGTCCAAACGTCGGCAAATTTGGAGGTCGAAAAATGTTCCGACGAACTTCAAATTTTGCATGCCCTAAACTCTCTATATTGCGCACTTGTCATAAAAAATTGACAGACTTTCGCCGGGAAATGGCAGAGAAATTTCAAAGTTTAGAAAAAAATGGGTTGAGGCTTCCTGACTGCTCTCACGCAAACCGTGGCTGTCTGTACACACCTCTTTGGGGTACTCCTGAGTTGTGCGCATGCTCAGTCATTCGGACTGTCGTTAACGCACCGCAGTTTGGCTCGGCAATTTGGTCAAAGTGTGGTCCAAACGTCGGCAAATTTGGAGGTCGAAAAATGTTCCGACGAACTTCAAATTTTGCATGCCCTAAACTCTCTATATTGCGCACTTGTCATAAAAAATTGACAGACTTTCGCCGGGAAATGGCAGAGAAATTTCAAAGTTTAAAAAAAACTGGGTTGAGGCTTCCTGACTGCTCTCACGCAAACCGTGGCTGTCTGTACACACCTCTTTGGGGTACTCCTGAGTTGTGCGCATGCTCAGTCATTCGGACTGTCGTTAACGCACCGCAGTTTGGCTCGGCAATTTGGTCAAAGTGTGGTCCAAACGTCGGCAAATTTGGAGGTCGAAAAATGTTCCGACGAACTTCAAATTTTGCATGCCCTAAACTCTCTATATTGCGCACTTGTCATAAAAAATTGACAGACTTTCGCCGGGAAATGGCAGAGAAATTTCAAAGTTTAGAAAAAACTGGGTTGAGGCTTCCTGACTGCTCTCACGCAAACCGTGGCTGTCTGTACACACCTCTTTGGGGTACTCCTGAGTTGTGCGCATGCTCAGTCATTCGGACTGTCGTTAACGCACCGCAGTTTGGCTCGGCAATTTGGTCAAAGTGTGGTCCAAACGTCGGCAAATTTGGAGGTCGAAAAATGTTCCGACGAACTTCAAATTTTGCATGCCCTAAACTCTCTATATTGCGCACTTGTCATAAAAAATTGACAGACTTTCGCCTGGAAATGGCAGAGAAATTTCAAAGTTTAGAAAAAACTGGGTTGAGGCTTCCTGACTGCTCTCACGCAAACCGTGGCTGTCTGTACACACCTCTTTGGGGTACTCCTGAGTTGTGCGCATGCTCAATCATTCGGACTGTCGTTAACGCACCGCAGTTTGGCTCGGCAATTTGGTCAAAGTGTGGTCCAAACGTCGGCAAATTTGGAGGTCGAAAAATGTTCCGACGAACTTCAAATTTTGCATGCCCTAAACTCTCTATATTGCGCACTTGTCATAAAAAATTGACAGACTTTCGCCGGGAAATGGCAGAGAAATTTCAAAGTTTAGAAAAAACTGGGTTGAGGCTTCCTGACTGCTCTCACGCAAACCGTGGCTGTCTGTACACACCTCTTTGGGGTACTCCTGAGTTGTGCGCATGCTCAGTCATTCGGACTGTCGTTAACGCACCGCAGTTTGGCTCGGCAATTTGGTCAAAGTGTGGTCCAAACGACGGCAAATTTGGAGGTCGAAAAATGTTCCGACGAACTTCAAATTTTGCATGCCCTAAACTCTCTATATTGCGCACTTGTCATAAAAAATTGACAGACTTTCGCCGGGAAATGGCAGAGAAATTTCAAAGTTTAGAAAAAACTGGGTTGAGGCTTCCTGACTGCTCTCACGCAAACCGTGGCTGTCTGTACACACCTCTTTGGGGTACTCCTGAGTTGTGCGCATGCTCAATCATTCGGACTGTCGTTAACGCACCGCAGTTTGGCTCGGCAATTTGGTCAAAGTGTGGTCCAAACGTCGGCAAATTTGGAGGTCGAAAAATGTTCCGACGAACTTCAAATTTTGCATGCCCTAAACTCTCTATATTGCGCACTTGTCATAAAAAAATTGACAGACTTTCGCCGGGAAATGGCAGAGAAATTTCAAAGTTTAGAAAAAACTGGGTTGAGGCTTCCTGACTGCTCTCACGCAAACCGTGGCTGTCTGTACACACCTCTTTGGGGTACTCCTGAGTTGTGCGCATGCTCAGTCATTCGGACTGTCGTTAACGCACCGCAGTTTGGCTCGGCAATTTGGTCAAAGTGTGGTCCAAACGACGGCAAATTTGGAGGTCGAAAAATGTTCCGACGAACTTCAAATTTTGCATGCCCTAAACTCTCTATATTGCGCACTTGTCATAAAAAATTGACAGACTTTCGCCGGGAAATGGCAGAGAAATTTCAAAGTTTAGAAAAAACTGGGTTGAGGCTTCCTGACTGCTCTCACGCAAACCGTGGCTGTCTGTACACACCTCTTTGGGGTACTCCTGAGTTGTGCGCATGCTCAATCATTCGGACTGTCGTTAACGCACCGCAGTTTGGCTCGGCAATTTGGTCAAAGTGTGGTCCAAACGTCGGCAAATTTGGAGGTCGAAAAATGTTCCGACGAACTTCAAATTTTGCATGCCCTAAACTCTCTATATTGCGCACTTGTCATAAAAAAATTGACAGACTTTCGCCGGGAAATGGCAGAGAAATTTCAAAGTTTAGAAAAAACTGGGTTGAGGCTTCCTGACTGCTCTCACGCAAACCGTGGCTGTCTGTACACACCTCTTTGGGGTACTCCTGAGTTGTGCGCATGCTCAGTCATTCGGACTGTCGTTAACGCACCGCAGTTTGGCTCGGCAATTTGGTCAAAGTGTGGTCCAAACGTCGGCAAATTTGGAGGTCGAAAAATGTTCCGACGAACTTCAAATTTTGCATGCCCTAAACTCTCTATATTGCGCACTTGTCATAAAAAATTGACAGACTTTCGCCGGGAAATGGCAGAGAAATTTCAAAGTTTAGAAAAAACTGGGTTGAGGCTTCCTGACTGCTCTCACGCAAACCGTGGCTGTCTGTACGCACCTCTTTGGGGTACTCCTGAGTTGTGCGCATGCTCAGTCATTCGGACTGTTGTTAACGCACCGCAGTTTGGCTCGGCAATTTGGTCAAAGTGTGGTCCAAACGTCGGCAAATTTGGAGGTCGAAAAATGTTCCGACGAACTTCAAATTTTGCATGCCCTAAACTCTCTATATTGCGCACTTGTCATAAAAAATTGACAGACTTTCGCGGGGAAATGGCTGAGAAATTTCAAAGTTTAGAAAAAACTGGGTTGAGGCTTCCTGACTGCTCTCACGCAAACCGTGGCTGTCTGTACACACCTCTTTGGGGTACTCCTGAGTTGTGCGCATGCTCAGTCATTCGGACTGTCGTTAACGCACCGCAGTTTGGCTCGGCAATTTGGTCAAAGTGTGGTCCAAACGTCGGCAAATTTGGAGGTCGAAAAATGTTCCGACGAACTTCAAATTTTGCATGCCCTAAACTCTCTATATTGCGCACTTGTCATAAAACATTGACAGACTTTCGCCGGGAAATGGCAGAGAAATTTCAAAGTTTAGAAAAAACTGGGTTGAGGCTTCCTGACTGCTCTCACGCAAACCGTGGCTGTCTGTACACACCTCTTTGGGGTACTCCTGAGTTGTGCGCATGCTCAGTCATTCGGACTGTCGTTAACGCACCGCAGTTTGGCTCGGCAATTTGGTCAAAGTGTGGTCCAAACGTCGGCAAATTTGGAGGTCGAAAAATGTTCCGACGAACTTCAAATTTTGCATGCCCTAAACTCTCTATATTGCGCACTTGTCATAAAAAATTGACAGACTTTCGCCGGGAAATGGCAGAGAAATTTCAAAGTTTAGAAAAAACTGGGTTGAGGCTTCCTGACTGCTCTCACGCAAACCGTGGCTGTCTGTACACACCTCTTTGGGGTACTCCTGAGTTGTGCGCATGCTCAGTCATTCGGACTGTCGTTAACGCACCGCAGTTTGGCTCGGCAATTTGGTCAAAGTGTGGTCCAAACGTCGGCAAATTTGGAGGTCGAAAAATGTTCCGACGAACTTCAAATTTTGCATGCCCTAAACTCTCTATATTGCGCACTTGTCATAAAAAAATTGACAGACTTTCGCCGGGAAATGGCAGAGAAATTTCAAAGTTTAGAAAAAACTGGGTTGAGGCTTCCTGACTGCTCTCACGCAAACCGTGGCTGTCTGTACACACCTCTTTGGGGTACTCCTGAGTTGTGCGCATGCTCAGTCATTCGGACTGTCGTTAACGCACCGCAGTTTGGCTCGGCAATTTGGTCAAAGTGTGGTCCAAACGTCGGCAAATTTGGAGGTCGAAAAATGTTCCGACGAACTTCAAATTTTGCATGCCCTAAACTCTCTATATTGCGCACTTGTCATAAAAAATTGACAGACTTTCGCCGGGAAATGGCAGAGAAATTTCAAAGTTTAGAAAAAACTGGGTTGAGGCTTCCTGACTGCTCTCACGCAAACCGTGGCTGTCTGTACACACCTCTTTGGGGTACTCCTGAGTTGTGCGCATGCTCAGTCATTCGGACTGTCGTTAACGCACCGCAGTTTGGCTCGGCAATTTGGTCAAAGTGTGGTCCAAACGTCGGCAAATTTGGAGGTCGAAAAATGTTCCGACGAACTTCAAATTTTGCATGCCCTAAACTCTCTATATTGCGCACTTGTCATAAAAAATTGACAGACTTTCGCCTGGAAATGGCAGAGAAATTTCAAAGTTTAGAAAAAACTGGGTTGAGGCTTCCTGACTGCTCTCACGCAAACCGTGGCTGTCTGTACACACCTCTTTGGGGTACTCCTGAGTTGTGCGCATGCTCAGTCATTCGGACTGTCGTTAACGCACCGCAGTTTGGCTCGGCAATTTGGTCAAAGTGTGGTCCAAACGTCGGCAAATTTGGAGGTCGAAAAATGTTCCGACGAACTTCAAATTTTGCATGCCCTAAACTCTCTATATTGCGCACTTGTCATAAACAAATTGACAGACTTTCGCCGGGAAATGGCAGAGAAATTTCAAAGTTTAGAAAAAACTGGGTTGAGGCTTCCTGACTGCTCTCACGCAAACCGTGGCTGTGTGTACACACCTCTTTGGGGTACTCCTGAGTTGTGCGCATGCTCAGTCATTCGGACTGTCGTTAACGCACCGCAGTTTGGCTCGGCAATTTGGTCAAAGTGTGGTCCAAACGTCGGCAAATTTGGAGGTCGAAAAATGTTCCGACAAACTTCAAATTTTGCATGCCCTAAACTCTCTATATTGCGCACTTGTCATAAAAAATTGACAGACTTTCGCCGGGAAATGGCAGAGAAATTTCAAAGTTTAGAAAAAACTGGGTTGAGGCTTTCTGACTGCTCTCACGCAAACCGTGGCTGTCTGTACACACCTCTTTGGGGTACTCCTGAGTTGTGCGCATGCTCAGTCATTCGGACTGTCGTTAACGCACCGCAGTTTGGCTCGGCAATTTGGTCAAAGTGTGGTCTAAACGTCGGCAAATTTGGAGGTCGAAAAATGTTCCGACGAACTTCAAATTTTGCATGCCCTAAACTCTCTATATTGCGCACTTGTCATAAAAAATTGACAGACTTTCGCCGGGAAATGGCAGAGAAATTTCAAAGTTTAGAAAAAAACTGGGTTGAGGCTTCCTGACTGCTCTCACGCAAACCGTGGCTGTCTGTGCACACCTCTTTGGGGTACTCCTGAGTTGTGCGCATGCTCAGTCATTCGGACTGTCGTTAACGCACCGCAGTTTGGCTCGGCAATTTGGTCAAAGTGTGGTCCAAACGTCGGCAAATTTGGAGGTCGAAAAATGTTCCGACGAACTTCAAATTTTGCATGCCCTAAACTCTCTATATTGCGCACTTGTCATAAAAAATTGACAGACTTTCGCCGGGAAATGGCAGAGAAATTTCAAAGTTTAGAAAAAAACTGGGTTGAGGCTTCCTGACTGCTCTCACGCAAACCGTGGCTGTCTGTGCACACCTCTTTGGGGTACTCCTGAGTTGTGCGCATGCTCAGTCATTCGGACTGTCGTTAACGCACCGCAGTTTGGCTCGGCAATTTGGTCAAAGTGTGGTCCAAACGTCGGCAAATTTGGAGGTCGAAAAATGTTCCGACGAACTTCAAATTTTGCATGCCCTAAACTCTCTATATTGCGCACTTGTCATACAAAATTGACAGACTTTCGCCGGGAAATGGCAGAGAAATTTCAAAGTTTAGAAAAAACTGGGTTGAGGCTTCCTGACTGCTCTCACGCAAACCGTGGCTGTCTGTACACACCTCTTTGGGGTACTCCTGAGTTGTGCGCATGCTCAGTCATTCGGACTGTCGTTAACGCACCGCAGTTTGGCTCGGCAATTTGGTCAAAGTGTGGTCCAAACGTCGGCAAATTTGGAGGTCGAAAAATGTTCCGACGAACTTCAAATTTTGCATGCCCTAAACTCTCTATATTGCGCACTTGTCATAAAAAATTGACAGACTTTCGCCTGGAAATGGCAGAGAAATTTCAAAGTTTAGAAAAAACTGGGTTGAGGCTTCCTGACTGCTCTCACGCAAACCGTGGCTGTCTGTACACACCTCTTTGGGGTACTCCTGAGTTGTGCGCATGCTCAGTCATTCGGACTGTCGTTAACGCACCGCAGTTTGGCTCGGCAATTTGGTCAAAGTGTGGTCCAAACGTCGGCAAATTTGGAGGTCGAAAAATGTTCCGACGAACTTCAAATTTTGCATGCCCTAAACTCTCTATATTGCGCACTTGTCATAAAAAATTGACAGACTTTCGCCTGGAAATGGCAGAGAAATTTCAAAGTTTAGAAAAAACTGGGTTGAGGCTTCCTGACTGCTCTCACGCAAACCGTGGCTGTCTGTACACACCTCTTTGGGGTACTCCTGAGTTGTGCGCATGCTCAGTCATTCGGACTGTCGTTAACGCACCGCAGTTTGGCTCGGCAATTTGGTCAAAGTGTGGTCCAAACGTCGGCAAATTTGGAGGTCGAAAAATGTTCCGACGAACTTCAAATTTTGCATGCCCTAAACTCTCTATATTGCGCACTTGTCATAAAAAATTGACAGACTTTCGCCGGGAAATGGCAGAGAAATTTCAAAGTTTAGAAAAAACTGGGTTGAGGCTTTCTGACTGCTCTCACGCAAACCGTGGCTGTCTGTACACACCTCTTTGGGGTACTCCTGAGTTGTGCGCATGCTCAGTCATTCGGACTGTCGTTAACGCACCGCAGTTTGGCTCGGCAATTTGGTCAAAGTGTGGTCCAAACGTCGGCAAATTTGGAGGTCGAAAAATGTTCCGACGAACTTCAAATTTTGCATGCCCTAAACTCTCTATATTGCGCACTTGTCATAAAAAATTGACAGACTTTCGCCGGGAAATGGCAGAGAAATTTCAAAGTTTAGAAAAAAACTGGGTTGAGGCTTCCTGACTGCTCTCACGCAAACCGTGGCTGTCTGTGCACACCTCTTTGGGGTACTCCTGAGTTGTGCGCATGCTCAGTCATTCGGACTGTCGTTAACGCACCGCAGTTTGGCTCGGCAATTTGGTCAAAGTGTGGTCCAAACGTCGGCAAATTTGGAGGTCGAAAAATGTTCCGACGAACTTCAAATTTTGCATGCCCTAAACTCTCTATATTGCGCACTTGTCATACAAAATTGACAGACTTTCGCCGGGAAATGGCAGAGAAATTTCAAAGTTTAGAAAAAAACTGGGTTGAGGCTTCCTGACTGCTCTCACGCAAACCGTGGCTGTCTGTGCACACCTCTTTGGGGTACTCCTGAGTTGTGCGCATGCTCAGTCATTCGGACTGTCGTTAACGCACCGCAGTTTGGCTCGGCAATTTGGTCAAAGTGTGGTCCAAACGTCGGCAAATTTGGAGGTCGAAAAATGTTCCGACGAACTTCAAATTTTGCATGCCCTAAACTCTCTATATTGCGCACTTGTCATACAAAATTGACAGACTTTCGCCGGGAAATGGCAGAGAAATTTCAAAGTTTAGAAAAAACTGGGTTGAGGCTTCCTGACTGCTCTCACGCAAACCGTGGCTTTCTGTACACACCTCTTTGGGGGTACTCCTGAGTTGTGCGCATGCTCAGTCATTCGGACTGTCGTTAACGCACCGCAGTTTGGCTCGGCAATTTGGTCAAAGTGTGGTCCAAACGTCGGCAAATTTGGAGGTCGAAAAATGTTCCGACGAACTTCAAATTTTGCATGCCCTAAACTCTCTATATTGCGCACTTGTCATAAAAAATTGACAGACTTTCGCCGGGAAATGGCAGAGAAATTTCAAAGTTTAGAAAAAACTGGGTTGAGGCTTCCTGACTGCTCTCACGCAAACCGTGGCTGTCTGTACACACCTCTTTGGGGTACTCCTGAGTTGTGCGCATGCTCAGTCATTCGGACTGTCGTTAACGCACCGCAGTTTGGCTCGGCAATTTGGTCAAAGTGTGGTCCAAACGTCGGCAAATTTGGAGGTCGAAAAATTTTCCGACGAACTTCAAATTTTGCATGCCCTAAACTCTCTATATTGCGCACTTGTCATAAAAAATTGACAGACTTTCGCCGGGAAATGGCAGAGAAATTTCAAAGTTTAGAAAAAACTGGGTTGAGGCTTCCTGACTGCTCTCACGCAAACCGTGGCTGTCTGTACACACCTCTTTGGGGTACTCCTGAGTTGTGCGCATGCTCAGTCATTCGGACTGTCGTTAACGCACCGCAGTTTGGCTCGGCAATTTGGTCAAAGTGTGGTCCAAACGTCGGCAAATTTGGAGGTCGAAAAATGTTCCGACGAACTTCAAATTTTGCATGCCCTAAACTCTCTATATTGCGCACTTGTCATAAAAAATTGACAGACTTTCGCCGGGAAATGGCAGAGAAATTTCAAAGTTTAAAAAAAACTGGGTTGAGACTTCCTGACTGCTCTCACGCAAACCGTGGCTGTCTGTACACACATCTTTGGGGTACTCCTGAGTTGTGCGCATGCTCAGTAATTCGGACTGTCGTTAACGCACCGCAGTTTGGCTCGGCAATTTGGTCAAAGTGTGGTCCAAACGTCGGCAAATTTGGAGGTCGAAAAATGTTCCGACGAACTTCAAATTTTGCATGCCCTAAACTCTCTATATTGACAGACTTTCGCCGGGAAATGGCAGAGAAATTTCAAAGTTTAGAAAAAACTGGGTTGAGGCTTCCTGACTGCTCTCACGCAAACCGTGGCTGTCTGTACACACCTCTTTGGGGTACTCCTGAGTTGTGCGCATGCTCAGTCATTCGGACTGTCGTTAACGCACCGCAGTTTGGCTCGGCAATTTGGTCAAAGTGTGGTCCAAACGTCGGCAAATTTGGAGGTCGAAAAATGTTCCGACGAACTTCAAATTTTGCATGCCCTAAACTCTCTATATTGCGCACTTGTCATAAAAAATTGACAGACTTTCGCCTGGAAATGGCAGAGAAATTTCAAAGTTTAGAAAAAACTGGGTTGAGGCTTCCTGACTGCTCTCACGCAAACCGTGGCTGTCTGTACACACCTCTTTGGGGTACTCCTGAGTTGTGCGCATGCTCAATCATTCGGACTGTCGTTAACGCACCGCAGTTTGGCTCGGCAATTTGGTCAAAGTGTGGTCCAAACGTCGGCAAATTTGGAGGTCGAAAAATGTTCCGACGAACTTCAAATTTTGCATGCCCTAAACTCTCTATATTGCGCACTTGTCATAAAAAATTGACAGACTTTCGCCGGGAAATGGCAGAGACATTTCAAAGTTTAGAAAAAACTGGGTTGAGGCTTTCTGACTGCTCTCACGCAAACCGTGGCTGTCTGTACACACCTCTTTGGGGTACTCCTGAGTTGTGCGCATGCTCAGTCATTCGGACTGTCGTTAACGCACCGCAGTTTGGCTCGGCAATTTGGTCAAAGTGTGGTCCAAACGTCGGCAAATTTGGAGGTCGAAAAATGTTCCGACGAACTTCAAATTTTGCATGCCCTAAACTCTCTATATTGCGCACTTGTCATAAAAAATTGACAGACTTTCGCCGGGAAATGGCAGAGAAATTTCAAAGTTTAGAAAAAACTGGGTTGAGGCTTCCTGACTGCTCTCACGCAAACCGTGGCTGTCTGTACACACCTCTTTGGGGTACTCCTGAGTTGTGCGCATGCTCAGTCATTCGGACTGTCGTTAACGCACCGCAGTTTGGCTCGGCAATTTGGTCAAAGTGTGGTCCGAACGTCGGCAAATTTGGAGGTCGAAAAATGTTCCGACGAACTTCAAATTTTGCATGCCCTAAACTCTCTATATTGCGCACTTGTCATAAAAAATTGACAGACTTTCGCCGGGAAATGGCAGAGAAATTTCAAAGTTTAGAAAAAACTGGGTTGAGGCTTCCTGACTGCTCTCACGCAAACCGTGGCTGTCTGTACACACCTCTTTGGGGTACTCCTGAGTTGTGCGCATGCTCAATCATTCGGACTGTCGTTAACGCACCGCAGTTTGGCTCGGCAATTTGGTCAAAGTGTGGTCCAAACGTCGGCAAATTTGGAGGTCGAAAAATGTTCCGACGAACTTCAAATTTTGCATGCCCTAAACTCTCTATATTGCGCACTTGTCATAAAAAATTGACAGACTTTCGCCGGGAAATGGCAGAGAAATTTCAAAGTTTAGAAAAAACTGGGTTGAGGCTTCCTGACTGCTCTCACGCAAACCGTGGCTGTCTGTACACACCTCTTTGGGGTACTCCTGAGTTGTGCGCATGCTCAGTCATTCGGACTGTCGTTAACGCACCGCAGTTTGGCTCGGCAATTTGGTCAAAGTGTGGTCCAAACGTCGGCAAATTTGGAGGTCGAAAAATGTTCCGACGAACTTCAAATTTTGCATGCCCTAAACTCTCTATATTGCGCACTTGTCATAAAAAATTGACAGACTTTCGCCGGGAAATGGCAGAGAAATTTCAAAGTTTAGAAAAAAACTGGGTTGAGGCTTCCTGACTGCTCTCACGCAAACCGTGGCTGTCTGTGCACACCTCTTTGGGGTACTCCTGAGTTGTGCGCATGCTCAGTCATTCGGACTGTCGTTAACGCACCGCAGTTTGGCTCGGCAATTTGGTCAAAGTGTGGTCCAAACGTCGGCAAATTTGGAGGTCGAAAAATGTTCCGACGAACTTCAAATTTTGCATGCCCTAAACTCTCTATATTGCGCACTTGTCATACAAAATTGACAGACTTTCGCCGGGAAATGGCAGAGAAATTTCAAAGTTTAGAAAAAAACTGGGTTGAGGCTTCCTGACTGCTCTCACGCAAACCGTGGCTGTCTGTGCACACCTCTTTGGGGTACTCCTGAGTTGTGCGCATGCTCAGTCATTCGGACTGTCGTTAACGCACCGCAGTTTGGCTCGGCAATTTGGTCAAAGTGTGGTCCAAACGTCGGCAAATTTGGAGGTCGAAAAATGTTCCGACGAACTTCAAATTTTGCATGCCCTAAACTCTCTATATTGCGCACTTGTCATACAAAATTGACAGACTTTCGCCGGGAAATGGCAGAGAAATTTCAAAGTTTAGAAAAAACTGGGTTGAGGCTTCCTGACTGCTCTCACGCAAACCGTGGCTTTCTGTACACACCTCTTTGGGGGTACTCCTGAGTTGTGCGCATGCTCAGTCATTCGGACTGTCGTTAACGCACCGCAGTTTGGCTCGGCAATTTGGTCAAAGTGTGGTCCAAACGTCGGCAAATTTGGAGGTCGAAAAATGTTCCGACGAACTTCAAATTTTGCATGCCCTAAACTCTCTATATTGCGCACTTGTCATAAAAAATTGACAGACTTTCGCCGGGAAATGGCAGAGAAATTTCAAAGTTTAGAAAAAAACTGGGTTGAGGCTTCCTGACTGCTCTCACGCAAACCGTGGCTGTCTGTACACACCTCTTTGGGGTACTCCTGAGTTGTGCGCATGCTCAGTCATTCGGACTGTCGTTAACGCACCGCAGTTTGGCTCGGCAATTTGGTCAAAGTGTGGTCCAAACGTCGGCAAATTTGGAGGTCGAAAAATTTTCCGACGAACTTCAAATTTTGCATGCCCTAAACTCTCTATATTGCGCACTTGTCATAAAAAATTGACAGACTTTCGCCGGGAAATGGCAGAGAAATTTCAAAGTTTAGAAAAAACTGGGTTGAGGCTTCCTGACTGCTCTCACGCAAACCGTGGCTGTCTGTACACACCTCTTTGGGGTACTCCTGAGTTGTGCGCATGCTCAGTCATTCGGACTGTCGTTAACGCACCGCAGTTTGGCTCGGCAATTTGGTCAAAGTGTGGTCCAAACGTCGGCAAATTTGGAGGTCGAAAAATGTTCCGACGAACTTCAAATTTTGCATGCCCTAAACTCTCTATATTGCGCACTTGTCATAAAAAATTGACAGACTTTCGCCGGGAAATGGCAGAGAAATTTCAAAGTTTAAAAAAAACTGGGTTGAGACTTCCTGACTGCTATTACGCAAACCGTGGCTGTCTGTACACACCTCTTTGGGGTACTCCTGAGTTGTGCGCATGCTCAGTAATTCGGACTGTCGTTAACGCACCGCAGTTTGGCTCGGCAATTTGGTCAAAGTGTGGTCCAAACGTCGGCAAATTTGGAGGTCGAAAAATGTTCCGACGAACTTCAAATTTTGCATGCCCTAAACTCTCTATATTGACAGACTTTCGCCGGGAAATGGCAGAGAAATTTCAAAGTTTAGAAAAAACTGGGTTGAGGCTTCCTGACTGCTCTCACGCAAACCGTGGCTGTCTGTACACACCTCTTTGGGGTACTCCTGAGTTGTGCGCATGCTCAATCATTCGGACTGTCGTTAACGCACCGCAGTTTGGCTCGGCAATTTGGTCAAAGTGTGGTCCAAACGTCGGCAAATTTGGAGGTCGAAAAATGTTCCGACGAACTTCAAATTGTGCATGCCCTAAACTCTCTATATTGCGCACTTGTCATAAAAAATTGACAGACTTTCGCCGGGAAATGGCAGAGAAATTTCAAAGTTTAGAAAAAACTGGGTTGAGGCTTTCTGACTGCTCTCACGCAAACCGTGGCTGTCTGTACACACCTCTTTGGGGTACTCCTGAGTTGTGCGCATGCTCAGTCATTCGGACTGTCGTTAACGCACCGCAGTTTGGCTCGGCAATTTGGTCAAAGTGTGGTCCAAACGTCGGCAAATTTGGAGGTCGAAAAATGTTCCGACGAACTTCAAATTTTGCATGCCCTAAACTCTCTATATTGCGCACTTGTCATAAAAAATTGACAGACTTTCGCCGGGAAATGGCAGAGAAATTTCAAAGTTTAGAAAAAACTGGGTTGAGGCTTCCTGACTGCTCTCACGCAAACCGTGGCTGTCTGTACACACCTCTTTGGGGTACTCCTGAGTTGTGCGCATGCTCAGTCATTCGGACTGTCGTTAACGCACCGCAGTTTGGCTCGGCAATTTGGTCAAAGTGTGGTCCGAACGTCGGCAAATTTGGAGGTCGAAAAATGTTCCGACGAACTTCAAATTTTGCATGCCCTAAACTCTCTATATTGCGCACTTGTCATAAAAAATTGACAGACTTTCGCCGGGAAATGGCAGAGAAATTTCAAAGTTTAGAAAAAACTGGGTTGAGGCTTCCTGACTGCTCTCACGCAAACCGTGGCTGTCTGTACACACCTCTTTGGGGTACTCCTGAGTTGTGCGCATGCTCAATCATTCGGACTGTCGTTAACGCACCGCAGTTTGGCTCGGCAATTTGGTCAAAGTGTGGTCCAAACGTCGGCAAATTTGGAGGTCGAAAAATGTTCCGACGAACTTCAAATTTTGCATGCCCTAAACTCTCTATATTGCGCACTTGTCATAAAAAATTGACAGACTTTCGCCGGGAAATGGCAGAGAAATTTCAAAGTTTAGAAAAAACTGGGTTGAGGCTTCCTGACTGCTCTCACGCAAACCGTGGCTGTCTGTACACACCTCTTTGGGGTACTCCTGAGTTGTGCGCATGCTCAGTCATTCGGACTGTCGTTAACGCACCGCAGTTTGGCTCGGCAATTTGGTCAAAGTGTGGTCCAAACGTCGGCAAATTTGGAGGTCGAAAAATGTTCCGACGAACTTCAAATTTTGCATGCCCTAAACTCTCTATATTGCGCACTTGTCATAAAAAATTGACAGACTTTCGCCGGGAAATGGCAGAGAAATTTCAAAGTTTAGAACAAACTGGGTTGAGGCTTCCTGACTGCTCTCACGCAAACCGTGGCTGTCTGTACACACCTCTTTGGGGTACTCCTGAGTTGTGCGCATGCTCAGTCATTCGGACTGTCGTTAACGCACCGCAGTTTGGCTCGGCAATTTGGTCAAAGTGTGGTCCAAACGTCGGCAAATTTGGAGGTCGAAAAATGTTCCGACGAACTTCAAATTTGGCATGCCCTAAACTCTCTATATTGCGCACTTGTCATAAAAAATTGACAGACTTTCGCCGGGAAATGGCAGAGAAATTTCAAAGTTTAGAAAAAACTGGGTTGAGGCTTCCTGACTGCTCTCACGCAAACCGTGGCTGTCTGTACACACCTCTTTGGGGTACTCCTGAGTTGTGCGCATGCTCAGTCATTCGGACTGTCGTTAACGCACCGCAGTTTGGCTCGGCAATTTGGTCAAAGTGTGGTCCAAACGTCGGCAAATTTGGAGGTCGAAAAATGTTCCGACGAACTTCAAATTTTGCATGCCCTAAACTCTCTATATTGCGCACTTGTCATAAAAAATTGACAGACTTTCGCCGGGAAATGGCAGAGAAATTTCAAAGTTTAGAAAAAACTGGGTTGAGGCTTCCTGACTGCTCTCACGCAAACCGTGGCTGTCTGTACACACCTCTTTGGGGTACTCCTGAGTTGTGCGCATGCTCAGTCATTCGGACTGTCGTTAACGCACCGCAGTTTGGCTCGGCAATTTGGTCAAAGTGTGGTCCAAACGTCGGCAAATTTGGAGGTCGAAAAATGTTCCGACGAACTTCAAATTTTGCATGCCCTAAACTCTCTATATTGCGCACTTGTCATAAAACATTGACAGACTTTCGCCGGGAAATGGCAGAGAAATTTCAAAGTTTAGAAAAAACTGGGTTGAGGCTTCCTGACTGCTCTCACGCAAACCGTGGCTGTCTGTACACACCTCTTTGGGGTACTCCTGAGTTGTGCGCATGCTCAGTCATTCGGACTGTCGTTAACGCACCGCAGTTTGGCTCGGCAATTTGGTCAAAGTGTGGTCCAAACGTCGGCAAATTTGGAGGTCGAAAAATGTTCCGACGAACTTCAAATTTTGCATGCCCTAAACTCTCTATATTGCGCACTTGTCATAACAAATTGACAGACTTTCGCCGGGAAATGGCAGAGAAATTTCAAAGTTTAGAAAAAACTGGGTTGAGGCTTCCTGACTGCTCTCACGCAAACCGTGGCTGTCTGTACACACCTCTTTGGGGTACTCCTGAATTGTGCGCATGCTCAATCATTCGGACTGTCGTTAACGCACCGCAGTTTGGCTCGGCAATTTGGTCAAAGTGTGGTCCAAACGTCGGCAAATTTGGAGGTCGAAAAATGTTCCGACGAACTTCAAATTTTGCATGCCCTAAACTCTCTATATTGCGCACTTGTCATAAAAAATTGACAGACTTTCGCCGGGTTTTTCTGTACACACCTCTTTGGGGTACTCCTGAGTTGTGCGCATGCTCAGTAATTCGGACTGTCGTTAACGCACCGCAGTTTGGCTCGGCAATTTGGTCAAAGTGTGGTCCAAACGTCGGCAAATTTGGAGGTCGAAAAATGTTCCGACGAACTTCAAATTTTGCATGCCCTAAACTCTCTATATTGCGCACTTGTCATAAAAAATTGACAGACTTTCGCCGGGAAATGGCAGAGAAATTTCAAAGTTTAGAAAAAACTGGGTTGAGGCTTCCTGACTGCTCTCACGCAAACCGTGGCTGTCTGTACACACCTCTTTGGGGTACTCCTGAGTTGTGCGCATGCTCAGTCATTCGGACTGTCGTTAACGCACCGCAGTTTGGCTCGGCAATTTGGTCAAAGTGTGGTCCAAACGTCGGCAAATTTGGAGGTCGAAAAATGTTCCGACGAACTTCAAATTTTGCATGCCCTAAACTCTCTATATTGCGCACTTGTCATAAAAAATTGACAGACTTTCGCCGGGAAATGGCAGAGAAATTTCAAAGTTTAGGAAAAACTGGGTTGAGGCTTCCTGACTGCTCTCACGCAAACCGTGGCTGTCTGTACACACCTCTTTGGGTACTCCTGAGTTGTGCGCATGCTCAGTCATTCGGACTGTCGTTAACGCACCGCAGTTTGGCTCGGCAATTTGGTCAAAGTGTGGTCCAAACGTCGGCAAATTTGGAGGTCGAAAAATGTTCCGACGAACTTCAAATTTTGCATGCCCTAAACTCTCTATATTGCGCACTTGTCATAAAAAATTGACAGACTTTCGCCTGGAAATGGCAGAGAAATTTCAAAGTTTAGAAAAAACTGGGTTGAGGCTTCCTGACTGCTCTCACGCAAACCGTGGCTGTCTGTACACACCTCTTTGGGGTACTCCTGAGTTGTGCGCATGCTCAATCATTCGGACTGTCGTTAACGCACCGCAGTTTGGCTCGGCAATTTGGTCAAAGTGTGGTCCAAACGTCGGCAAATTTGGAGGTCGAAAAATGTTCCGACGAACTTCAAATTTTGCATGCCCTAAACTCTCTATATTGCGCACTTGTCATAAAAAATTGACAGACTTTCGCCGGGAAATGGCAGAGAAATTTCAAAGTTTAGAAAAAACTGGGTTGAGGCTTCCTGACTGCTCTCACGCAAACCGTGGCTGTCTGTACACACCTCTTTGGGGTACTCCTGAGTTGTGCGCATGCTCAGTCATTCGGACTGTCGTTAACGCACCGCAGTTTGGCTCGGCAATTTGGTCAAAGTGTGGTCCAAACGTCGGCAAATTTGGAGGTCGAAAAATGTTCCGACGAACTTCAAATTTTGCATGCCCTAAACTCTCTATATTGCGCACTTGTCATAAAAAAAATTGACAGACTTTCGCCGGGAAATGGCAGAGAAATTTCAAAGTTTAGAAAAAACTGGGTTGAGGCTTCCTGACTGCTCTCACGCAAACCGTGGCTGTCTGTACACACCTCTTTGGGGTACTCCTGAGTTGTGCGCATGCTCAGTCATTCGGACTGTCGTTAACGCACCGCAGTTTGGCTCGGCAATTTGGTCAAAGTGTGGTCCAAACGTCGGCAAATTTGGAGGTCGAAAAATGTTCCGACGAACTTCAAATTTTGCATGCCCTAAACTCTCTATATTGCGCACTTGTCATAAAAAATTGACAGACTTTCGCCGGGAAATGGCAGAGAAATTTCAAAGTTTAGGAAAAACTGGGTTGAGGCTTCCTGACTGCTCTCACGCAAACCGTGGCTGTCTGTACACACCTCTTTGGGTACTCCTGAGTTGTGCGCATGCTCAGTCATTCGGACTGTCGTTAACGCACCGCAGTTTGGCTCGGCAATTTGGTCAAAGTGTGGTCCAAACGTCGGCAAATTTGGAGGTCGAAAAATGTTCCGACGAACTTCAAATTTTGCATGCCCTAAACTCTCTATATTGCGCACTTGTCATAAAAAATTGACAGACTTTCGCCTGGAAATGGCAGAGAAATTTCAAAGTTTAGAAAAAACTGGGTTGAGGCTTCCTGACTGCTCTCACGCAAACCGTGGCTGTCTGTACACACCTCTTTGGGGTACTCCTGAGTTGTGCGCATGCTCAGTCATTCGGACTGTCGTTAACGCACCGCAGTTTGGCTCGGCAATTTGGTCAAAGTGTGGTCCAAACGTCGGCAAATTTGGAGGTCGAAAAATGTTCCGACGAACTTCAAATTTTGCATGCCCTAAACTCTCTATATTGCGCACTTGTCATAAAAAATTGACAGACTTTCGCCGGGAAATGGCAGAGAAATTTCAAAGTTTAGAAAAAACTGGGTTGAGGCTTCCTGACTGCTCTCACGCAAACCGTGGCTGTCTGTACACACCTCTTTGGGGTACTCCTGAGTTGTGCGCATGCTCAGTCATTCGGACTGTCGTTAACGCACCGCAGTTTGGCTCGGCAATTTGGTCAAAGTGTGGTCCAAACGTCGGCAAATTTGGAGGTCGAAAAATGTTCCGACGAACTTCAAATTTTGCATGCCCTAAACTCTCTATATTGCGCACTTGTCATAAAAAAAATTGACAGACTTTCGCCGGGAAATGGCAGAGAAATTTCAAAGTTTAGAAAAAACTGGGTTGAGGCTTCCTGACTGCTCTCACGCAAATCGTGGCTGTCTGTACACACCTCTTTGGGGTACTCCTGAGTTGTGCGCATGCTCAGTCATTCGGACTGTCGTTAACGCACCGCAGTTTGGCTCGGCAATTTGGTCAAAGTGTGGTCCAAACGTCGGCAAATTTGGAGGTCGAAAAATGTTCCGACGAACTTCAAATTTTGCATGCCCTAAACTCTCTATATTGCGCACTTGTCATAAAAAATTGACAGACTTTCGCCGGGAAATGGCAGAGAAATTTCAAAGTTTAGAAAAAACTGGGTTGAGGCTTTCTGACTGCTCTCACGCAAACCGTGGCTGTCTGTACACACCTCTTTGGGGTACTCCTGAGTTGTGCGCATGCTCAGTCATTCGGACTGTCGTTAACGCACCGCAGTTTGGCTCGGCAATTTGGTCAAAGTGTGGTCCAAACGTCGGCAAATTTGGAGGTCGAAAAATGTTCCGACGAACTTCAAATTTTGCATGCCCTAAACTCTCTATATTGCGCACTTGTCATAAAAAATTGACAGACTTTCGCCGGGAAATGGCAGAGAAATTTCAAAGTTTAGAAAAAAACTGGGTTGAGGCTTCCTGACTGCTCTCACGCAAACCGTGGCTGTCTGTGCACACCTCTTTGGGGTACTCCTGAGTTGTGCGCATGCTCAGTCATTCGGACTGTCGTTAACGCACCGCAGTTTGGCTCGGCAGTTTGGTCAAAGTGTGGTCCAAACGTCGGCAAATTTGGAGGTCGAAAAATGTTCCGACGAACTTCAAATTTTGCATGCCCTAAACTCTCTATATTGCGCACTTGTCATAAAAAATTGACAGACTTTCGCCGGGAAATGGCAGAGAAATTTCAAAGTTTAGAAAAAACTGGGTTGAGGCTTCCTGACTGCTCTCACGCAAACCGTGGCTGTCTGTACACACCTCTTTGGGGTACTCCTGAGTTGTGCGCATGCTCAGTCATTCGGACTGTCGTTAACGCACCGCAGTTTGGCTCGGCAATTTGGTCAAAGTGTGGTCCAAACGTCGGCAAATTTGGAGGTCGAAAAATGTTCCGACGAACTTCAAATTTTGCATGCCCTAAACTCTCTATATTGCGCACTTGTCATAAAAAATTGACAGACTTTCGCCGGGAAATGGCAGAGAAATTTCAAAGTTTAGAAAAAACTGGGTTGAGGCTTCCTGACTGCTCTCACGCAAACCGTCGCTGTCTGTACACACCTCTTTGGGGTACTCCTGAGTTGTGCGCATGCTCAGTCATTCGGACTGTCGTTAACGCACCGCAGTTTGGCTCGGCAATTTGGTCAAAGTGTGGTCCAAACGTCGGCAAATTTGGAGGTCGAAAAATGTTCCGACGAACTTCAAATTTTGCATGCCCTAAACTCTCTATATTGCGCACTTGTCATAAAAAAAATTGACAGACTTTCGCCGGGAAATGGCAGAGAAATTTCAAAGTTTAGAAAAAACTGGGTTGAGGCTTCCTGACTGCTCTCACGCAAATCGTGGCTGTCTGTACACACCTCTTTGGGGTACTCCTGAGTTGTGCGCATGCTCAGTCATTCGGACTGTCGTTAACGCACCGCAGTTTGGCTCGGCAATTTGGTCAAAGTGTGGTCCAAACGTCGGCAAATTTGGAGGTCGAAAAATGTTCCGACGAACTTCAAATTTTGCATGCCCTAAACTCTCTATATTGCGCACTTGTCATAAAAAATTGACAGACTTTCGCCGGGAAATGGCAGAGAAATTTCAAAGTTTAGAAAAAACTGGGTTGAGGCTTTCTGACTGCTCTCACGCAAACCGTGGCTGTCTGTACACACCTCTTTGGGGTACTCCTGAGTTGTGCGCATGCTCAGTCATTCGGACTGTCGTTAACGCACCGCAGTTTGGCTCGGCAATTTGGTCAAAGTGTGGTCCAAACGTCGGCAAATTTGGAGGTCGAAAAATGTTCCGACGAACTTCAAATTTTGCATGCCCTAAACTCTCTATATTGCGCACTTGTCATAAAAAATTGACAGACTTTCGCCGGGAAATGGCAGAGAAATTTCAAAGTTTAGAAAAAAACTGGGTTGAGGCTTCCTGACTGCTCTCACGCAAACCGTGGCTGTCTGTGCACACCTCTTTGGGGTACTCCTGAGTTGTGCGCATGCTCAGTCATTCGGACTGTCGTTAACGCACCGCAGTTTGGCTCGGCAGTTTGGTCAAAGTGTGGTCCAAACGTCGGCAAATTTGGAGGTCGAAAAATGTTCCGACGAACTTCAAATTTTGCATGCCCTAAACTCTCTATATTGCGCACTTGTCATAAAAAATTGACAGACTTTCGCCGGGAAATGGCAGAGAAATTTCAAAGTTTAGAAAAAACTGGGTTGAGGCTTCCTGACTGCTCTCACGCAAACCGTGGCTGTCTGTACACACCTCTTTGGGGTACTCCTGAGTTGTGCGCATGCTCAGTCATTCGGACTGTCGTTAACGCACCGCAGTTTGGCTCGGCAATTTGGTCAAAGTGTGGTCCAAACGTCGGCAAATTTGGAGGTCGAAAAATGTTCCGACGAACTTCAAATTTTGCATGCCCTAAACTCTCTATATTGCGCACTTGTCATAAAAAATTGACAGACTTTCGCCGGGAAATGGCAGAGAAATTTCAAAGTTTAGAAAAAACTGGGTTGAGGCTTCCTGACTGCTCTCACGCAAACCGTGGCTGTCTGTACACACCTCTTTGGGGTACTCCTGAGTTGTGCGCATGCTCAGTCATTCGGACTGTCGTTAACGCACCGCAGTTTGGCTCGGCAATTTGGTCAAAGTGTGGTCCAAACGTCGGCAAATTTGGAGGTCGAAAAATGTTCCGACGAACTTCAAATTTTGCATGCCCTAAACTCTCTATATTGCGCACTTGTCATAAAAAATTGACAGACTTTCGCCGGGAAATGGCAGAGAAATTTCAAAGTTTAGAAAAAAACTGGGTTGGGGCTTCCTGACTGCTCTCACGCAAACCGTGGCTGTCTGTGCACACCTCTTTGGGGTACTCCTGAGTTGTGCGCATGCTCAGTCATTCGGACTGTCGTTAACGCACCGCAGTTTGGCTCGGCAGTTTGGTCAAAGTGTGGTCCAAACGTCGGCAAATTTGGAGGTCGAAAAATGTTCCGACGAACTTCAAATTTTGCATGCCCTAAACTCTCTATATTGCGCACTTGTCATAACAAATTGACAGACTTTCGCCGGGAAATGGCAGAGAAATTTCAAAGTTTAGAAAAAACTGGGTTGAGGCTTCCTGACTGCTCTCACGCAAACCGTGGCTGTCTGTACACACCTCTTTGGGGGTACTCCTGAGTTGTGCGCATGCTCAGTCATTCGGACTGTCGTTAACGCACCGCAGTTTGGCTCGGCAATTTGGTCAAAGTGTGGTCCAAACGTCGGCAAATTTGGAGGTCGAAAAATGTTCCGACGAACTTCAAATTTTGCATGCCCTAAACTCTCTATATTGCGCACTTGTCATAAAAAATTGACAGACTTTCGCCGGGAAATGGCAGAGAAATTTCAAAGTTTAGAAAAAACTGGGTTGAGGCTTCCTGACTGCTCTCACGCAAACCGTGGCTGTCTGTACACACCTCTTTGGGGTACTCCTGAGTTGTGCGCATGCTCAGTCATTCGGACTGTCGTTAACGCACCGCAGTTTGGCCCGGCAATTTGGTCAAAGTGTGGTCCAAACGTCGGCAAATTTGGAGGTCGAAAAATTTTCCGACGAACTTCAAATTTTGCATGCCCTAAACTCTCTATATTGCGCACTTGTCATACAAAATTGACAGACTTTCGCCGGGAAATGGCAGAGAAATTTCAAAGTTTAGAAAAAACTGGGTTGAGGCTTCCTGACTGCTCTCACGCAAACCGTGGCTGTCTGTACACACCTCTTTGGGGTACTCCTGAGTTGTGCGCATGCTCAGTCAATCGGACTGTCGTTAACGCACCGCAGTTTGGCTCGGCAATTTGGTCAAAGTGTGGTCCAAACGTCGGCAAATTTGGAGGTCGAAAAATTTTCCGACGAACTTCAAATTTTGCATGCCCTAAACTCTCTATATTGCGCACTTGTCATAAAAAATTGACAGACTTTCGCCGGGAAATGGCAGAGAAATTTCAAAGTTTAGAAAAAACTGGGTTGAGGCTTCCTGACTGCTCTCACGCAAACCGTGGCTGTCTGTACACACCTCTTTGGGGTACTCCTGAGTTGTGCGCATGCTCAGTCAATCGGACTGTCGTTAACGCACCGCAGTTTGGCTCGGCAATTTGGTCAAAGTGTGGTCCAAACGTCGGCAAATTTGGAGGTCGAAAAATGTTCCGACGAACTTCAAATTTTGCATGCCCTAAACTCTCTATATTGCGCACTTGTCATAAAAAATTGACAGACTTTCGCCGGGAAATGGCAGAGAAATTTCAAAGTTAAAAAAAAACTGGGTTGAGACTTCCTGACTGCTCTCACGCAAACCGTGGCTGTCTGTACACACCTCTTTGGGGTACTCCTGAGTTGTGCGCATGCTCAGTCATTCGGACTGTCGTTAACGCACCGCAGTTTGGCTCGGCAATTTGGTCAAAGTGATTTGGTCAAAGTGTGGTCCAAACGTCGGCAAATTTGGAGGTCGAAAAATGTTCCGACGAACTTCAAATTTTGCATGCCCTAAACTCTCTATATTGCGCACTTGTCATAAAAAATTGACAGACTTTCGCCGGGAAATGGCAGAGAAATTTCAAAGTTTAGAAAAAACTGGGTTGAGGCTTCCTGACTGCTCTCACGCAAACCGTGGCTGTCTGTACACACCTCTTTGGGGTACTCCTGAGTTGTGCGCATGCTCAGTCATTCGGACTGTCGTTAACGCACCGCAGTTTGGCTCGGCAATTTGGTCAAAGTGTGGTCCAAACGTCGGCAAATTTGGAGGTCGAAAAATGTTCCGACGAACTTCAAATTTTGCATGCCCTAAACTCTCTATATTGCGCACTTGTCATAAAAAATTGACAGACTTTCGCCGGGAAATGGCAGAGAAATTTCAAAGTTTAGAAAAAACTGGGTTGAGGCTTCCTGACTGCTCTCACGCAAACCGTGGCTGTCTGTACACACCTCTTTGGGGTACTCCTGAGTTGTGCGCATGCTCAGTCATTCGGACTGTCGTTAACGCACCGCAGTTTGGCTCGGCAATTTGGTCAAAGTGTGGTCCAAACGTCGGCAAATTTGGAGGTCGAAAAATGTTCCGACGAACTTCAAATTTTTGCATGCCCTAAACTCTCTATATTGCGCACTTGTCATAAAAATTGACAGACTTTCGCCGGGAAATGGCAGAGAAATTTCAAAGTTTAGAAAAAACTGGGTTGAGGCTTCCTGACTGCTCTCACGCAAACCGTGGCTGTCTGTACACACCTCTTTGGGGTACTCCTGAGTTGTGCGCATGCTCAGTCATTCGGACTGTCGTTAACGCACCGCAGTTTGGCTCGGCAATTTGGTCAAAGTGTGGTCCGAACGTCGGCAAATTTGGAGGTCGAAAAATGTTCCGACGAACTTCAAATTTTGCATGCCCTAAACTCTCTATATTGCGCACTTGTCATACAAAATTGACAGACTTTCGCCGGGAAATGGCAGAGAAATTTCAAAGTTTAGAAAAAACTGGGTTGAGGCTTCCTGACTGCTCTCACGCAAACCGTGGCTGTCTGTACACACCTCTTTGGGGTACTCCTGAGTTGTGCGCATGCTCAATCATTCGGACTGTCGTTAACGCACCGCAGTTTGGCTCGGCAATTTGGTCAAAGTGTGGTCCAAACGTCGGCAAATTTGGAGGTCGAAAAATGTTCCGACGAACTTCAAATTTTGCATGCCCTAAACTCTCTATATTGCGCACTTGTCATAAAAAATTGACAGACTTTCGCCGGGAAATGGCAGAGAAATTTCAAAGTTTAGAAAAAACTGGGTTGAGGCTTCCTGACTGCTCTCACGCAAACCGTGGCTGTCTGTACACACCTCTTTGGGGTACTCCTGAGTTGTGCGCATGCTCAGTCATTCGGACTGTCGTTAACGCACCGCAGTTTGGCTCGGCAATTTGGTCAAAGTGTGGTCCAAACGTCGGCAAATTTGGAGGTCGAAAAATGTTCCGACGAACTTCAAATTTTGCATGCCCTAAACTCTCTATATTGCGCACTTGTCATAAAAAATTGACAGACTTTCGCCGGGAAATGGCAGAGAAATTTCAAAGTTTAGAAAAAACTGGGTTGAGGCTTCCTGACTGCTCTCACGCAAACCGTGGCTGTCTGTACACACCTCTTTGGGGTACTCCTGAGTTGTGCGCATGCTCAGTCATTCGGACTGTCGTTAACGCACCGCAGTTTGGCTCGGCAATTTGGTCAAAGTGTGGTCCAAACGTCGGCAAATTTGGAGGTCGAAAAATGTTCCGACGAACTTCAAATTTTGCATGCCCTAAACTCTCTATATTGCGCACTTGTCATAAAAAATTGACAGACTTTCG